>JAQGBB010001968.1:0-11997 GCA_034691745.1 Prismatolaimus dolichurus | reverse complement strand
AGATGATATGATTTTCGAGGACTGGAACATGCTGCATGAATACACTATAAGCGTGAAATATTGTGAGAATATAGGCTCCATGAAATTTCACGTTTTTTTCGGCAATTTCCACTCCCGTGATTATTTTAGTTTTTCTTGCCAATGAAAAGAACCCACAGTGAGATGATCACCATACAAACGATGACACACTTGCGGCCGTGATCTCTCATTTATCGGTGCTTCATCGTCAGTAAACTCTGTGATAGCGCTAGGCAGATTGGCAGGCTTCGATTTGCAGAATGTTTGGTACGTTGCTGCATAATGGTCTTGCTTTTGTTATCTACCTTTAGCTTTTATTAATGAATTCAAATGTATTATCAGTACTTCTTTACGTAGTGCGTTTGCTAGATTGGCATTGCGCAGCGTGATTACCATTTTGTTATAAATTTAGACCCAGGGCCTATCATTGCACCGACCGCTTTTATGGCTCCGTTCGGAGGTAATCCACAAGCGTTCACGATCCAGATAGTGTATGTTTGCCCCACAGTCAGAGAGTATCCCCGCGCGCATGTAGGACTATTTGGTCAAGCACAAGCCGCGCCGCCCGTTGGCCAAATGGCGCCGCAAGCGCAACTCTTTCCAGTCAACCAACCACCGCCTCCAATTGGGCAGTCACCATTTGGTCAGCCACAGCAGCTCCCTCCAGGAGTGCCGCCAGTCAACCCTCCGCCGTTCGACAAGCAACAAGCACTCCAACGGCCTGCTTCATTAGCGCCAGGTATTTTGATCGATGTGCGCCCGAATTGCGCAGTGAAGAGAATTGTGTGTGCTGTGCTACTCCTTACCGCGTCGCACTTGTCTGCCTAGGTGGTCCAGTTGGTGGTGGCGGCTCACTGCCGCCTGACGCGCCAGTGGAAGGTTCGCCAGGAATGTTCGTCTCTCCGCGGCGACCAAACCACGGCGTTGAAGGCCGACCGATTTTGCTCAGAGCAAATCACTTCCAGGTTCGACTTGACTGCCCACTCTTTTGTTTATCTTACAAGTGGCCATTCTTAACTTCCCTGCAACTCGTAGTCCGTGCGTTATACAAGAGCCAAACTCACTGCCACTCATAATTTGCTAGGTGCGCGTTCCAAGTGGTGTTATTCAACATTATGAAGTAACCATTGCACCCGATAAGTGCCCGCGACGAGTGAACAGGTTGGTGAATGTTTGCCTATATTGACTAATGAAACGCTTGTGTGCATTTGCAGGGAAATCATCAACGCAATGGTTCGAGCTTGCGCGCCGCAAATCTTTGCAAATGTTCGGCCCGTTTATGACGGAAAGAAAAATCTCTACACGAGAGATCCACTGCCAATCGGTCGCGAACGGGTACGATCATTAATGTTGTGCAAATTACTACGAGTAGTTCACAGTAGAGATAGATTACATATTGGTAAGGTTTGTATGGTATTTATAGTTTGAACTCGAAGTGACATTGCCTGGCGACAGTGCTCCCGAACGATCGTTTCGTGTCGGCATTAAATGGATCGCGCAAGTGAGTCTCGCTCAACTGGAAGACGCTATGGAAGGGCGTGTACGCATGATTCCATACGATGCTGTGCAAGCAATGGACGTTATTCTGAGGCATTTACCTTCGCTGAAATACACACCTGTTGGTCGATCGTTCTTCTCACCGCCCGCGCCCATACAGGTACGCATTGGGGATGAATGCGTGTGTGACTGGTTTTGGAGGAGGAAAATGGAAGCAGGTTGTGCGTGGAAAAGCGAGTGGAATTAAGAAGCAGACTTAATAGTTGTTTTTAGTATGTATGGGGGCTTATCTTGCCTTTTAGGGTGCTCAAGCGCAATATGCTCCTGATAGTAAACTCGGCGGTGGTCGTGAAGTGTGGTTTGGCTTTCACCAAAGTGTGCGTCCGTCGCAGTGGAAGATGATGCTGAATATTGACGGTGGGTACTGGTGTAGCTTGTGTTTGTGATGCGAATGGTTGCGTCTGAAAATTCTGAAAGCTGTGTATGCATGTACGTACGGCTGGGGCGTCCGTTGGACTAGGTTAGGGGCAAATTTTTTGGTGGTTTTTAACTCTGTGGGCGAAAAGGATGGCGGGTTTGACCTCTTCTCGCTTTTTTCAACCCGTTTGGGGGTCCGGCCTCCCCTTGTGGCCGCCCCTGGTAGAGTAAATACAAGTACTCAACGTGACATCATTTATGGTTACCTTAGTGATGGCTTAGAGGGAATGTGTGATTAATTGTGGCCGTATTTTAGTTTCGGCGACGGCGTTTTATCGCGAGATGCCGGTGATAGAGTTTATCGCCGAAGTGCTTGAATTCCAGCAGAAGGACGCGCTTTCAGAACGCAAACCGCTCAGTGATGCACAGCGTGTGAAATTTACCAAAGAAATTCGAGGTTAGTGACTGGTCAGAAGCGGTTATAGCTGTAAATAGTTTGAAAAAAAGTGCGACCAGATGTGGTCAGTAGATGAAGAAAGAGGTGCATTTGATGGTGTTTAGGTCTGAAGATACAGATTACGCATTGTGGCAATATGCGCCGCAAGTATCGTGTTTGTAATGTCACGCGACGACCGGCACAAACACAAACGTACGTGTGTGGAGGGTTGGGACGTGTTTTTTGAAAGAACACAATTTGATTGGTTTTTTTTTTCATTCAGATTTCCACTGCAGCTCGAGAATAGCCAAACGGTGGAATGCACGGTGGCCAAATATTTTCAAGACAAATACAAGATGCAGCTAAAGTATGTATTGTACATTTAGTGTTTGTCGAGAAGGGATGTTTTCGAACACTTTTAGTGGCGATGGAAGAGGTATTTGTGAATGTTTAGGTATCCACACTTGCCGTGTCTACAAGTGGGGCAGGAACAGAAACATACGTATCTACCTCCAGAAGTATGCAACATCGTACCTGGCCAAAGATGTATCAAGAAACTTACTGATGTTCAAACGTCGACTATGATTCGAGTGAGTAATTCGGTGGAGGGTGGATGGAAAATAGGGACACACTGTGGAAATAGTGATTGGGGTGAATGTGGGCGTTTGGGCGATGGAAGATGGAATGGTAGTAGTGGGATTGGGCCTGGGTATCGATCGTTTTGGGTTTGGAATTCATTTGTTTTAATTGTGTATTGTGGAGTTTTCTAATTGAAACATTTGTTTTGATGTACAGTGAAGACGAGAATTCATGGGTTAATATAATGTGCAATACAGTAAGCGCGTTGCATTGGCGTGGCTAACATTATATTTTAAGTATTTTTAAAGGAATTTTTTATTACTGATAGAATTGGGCATTTTTCTCGATACTTTTTCTTCATAGTGGATGCCCCTTTTCGTATTGTATTTACGTCTGGGATAAGACCTGGTTGTAGCAGAAGCTGGATGTGTTACATTGTTTGTGTAATTAGGGAAAGAACGATAATTCGGGAAAGTGTTGGACTGCATATTTCGCGGGTATTTTATAGGCGACCGCTCGCTCTGCGCCTGAGCGGGAACGCGAGATTGCTAGTCTGGTTCGAAAGGCCGACTTTAATGCCGATCCGTTTGCGCACGAGTTTGGCGTGGTAAGCTTCTTTTGATTGTCTCGTCTGCTCAATAAGGTGTAGGGGCAAATGTTTGGGCATTTGGCGTGCGGGCAATCTTTCGGGGGCATGTGACGTGCGCTATCTTTTTTCGCTGAAGAGAGACGAGACGGGCATTCTATATTCTTTTTTGTTTGGTCTCTGCGATTAAGTAGCGTGGTAAAGCACGTGCTTTATCGTTGTTCATTGCTGGTCGGGCATAGTTAGGCGCTGTAGCTTGTAACAGGATGCTTTTGTGCTTTGCGCTGCCAGTCGTTGATGGCGATTGTTGGTCCTTACTCGATGAGTGGTGGGAATGCAATGCGTTTTTTTTTTTAAATTTTAGACAGCGTTTATTTGTGTACCGTTGTGTGTTGGTGTTAGTATTGTCTACGTGTGTTTTGTAGGCCATTAATCCGACGATGACCGAAGTGAAAGGGCGTGTTCTTCCGGCGCCAAAGTTGCAGTATGGAGGCCGGGTAGGTACAGGAGCTCGTATGGAGAGGCGAAATTTAGTAGCTTGATGTGCGAAGTTTAAGCAGCTGAAAAGCGGCGTTTGGGCAATAAATTTGGTGATTTGTAGTAGACAGAAACTTGTTTTTTCGCCGAAAGAAAACGGGTTTTGTCGGGAAAAAATCTGGTTTTTTGCTAAAAGATTGAATTTTTTACAAATTTATTTTGTCTAATACAAAGAATTTCTTGGGGGATGATTCCCCGGGGATGCCTTTCCTAATGACGTCATAAAATGTCTGTAATATATTGACGGGTGTTTCTTTTGATTAATTGTTTGTTGTTCTTCTTTGTTTAGACCAAAATGACGGCTGTGCCAAATCAGGGTGTCTGGGACATGCGCCAGAAGCAATTCCACACGGGCATCGAGATCAAAGTGTGGGCTATCGCATGCTTTGCGCAGGTAGGCATAACGTATGTTGAATGCGAGTAACGTTTGGCGATAGTGCGTAATTGATAATTTTGCAAATAAAGGTTGTGCAGGGAAATTTGATGAACGTTTTTGTATGACTGGTCGTTGCTGTCTGAATTGGGGGAATCAATGAGAAAATTCAATTACAATGTTGGGCAGTTTATCTTTGTTGTAAAAGTTGATGGAAGCGAAATTTCTGGAATTTGTGCAAATGTCGAATTAGACAATATCGCTATTTTTGTGGAGTTTTTCGATGCGTGTGCTGCATGTTTTTACGTTTTCTGTCGTCACCGAATGGCGAATGGACTATTTTCTGGAGTTAAAATGCTTGGTATACGCATGTTGTATTGATGTTTATTTGTGCTTTTTAGCAGCAGCATGTGCGCGAAAACGACTTACGGTATGTGGCGGAGTACCAGTTTCTATGTATAGAAAGGGAAAATTTAACAATTTTACATTGGTACAAATGAAAAGCTCGAGAGGGCGTACAATGCCCTGGCAACATTCTTGCTGAATTGTCGTTGTTAGCACGTTTTTAGTACAAAAAACTTGGATGCAAGAGAATAGTTTAGGCAATGTACTATACGTGTGTACTCAATGTTGACGTCTGTTTGCAATTGGGCAGAAATTTCACGAGTCAGATGCAACGGATCTCACATGATGCTGGCATGCCTGTTGTGGGACAACCTTGCTTTTGCAAGTACGCAACTGGGATTGACCAAGTGGAACCGATGTTCAAGTATTTGAAGACGACCTTTCAAGGACTTCAGCTTGTTTGTGTTGTCTTGCCGGGAAAGACTCCTGTTTATGGTGCGTAGTTGTGTGCGAGAACTTATTAAATGAGCATAGTGTACATACTGTACACATGAGCGCTTCTTCGAAACAAACTGGGTTTTATGCTGTACAATACTGAATTACATGTTATTCAGTCAAGAAGTGAGAAGTACGTACTGTACGTACAGTACGTTGTGGGTTGGGAATATCCCGGCATTGTTTGTAGTTTTTAGTAATGCATTGCGTATTGTATGTTATACGTACTGCGTGTATTAACTGCAATTGTGCAGCCGAAAGCGAGTGTTTTTTCATCCTGGAAAAATCGAGTGGGTTAGAACTTTAGAAATCTTACCTGAAGCATGATTTTGCACAATATGCGTTCTCTTGCAGCGGAAGTTAAACGTGTTGGTGACACGATTCTCGGCGTTGCGACACAGTGTGTACAAGCGAAGAACGTGATTAAGACGACGCCACAGACGCTCTCGAATCTGTGTCTTAAGATCAATGTTAAACTGGGCGGTGTTAATTGCATTCTCTTACCGTCAATTAGGTAGGTACTGTATATGTAGTGGAGTTTTTGTTCTTTTTGGCGTGGGGAAATGTTTGTGGACGATGGAAATGGACGAAAATGAAATAAGAAGGGAGAGGGGTTGGGGAAGTCGATCTTTGGCGCTTTTGGCGAGCGGCAAGGCGGGAAAATTTTGGAATTTTACTGAAATTAGGATTAAAATATTATTTGATAGATGTTATTTCGGGGAGTGAGGTGAAGAAATTTTATAATTTCGATTCTGTAATGTTAGGCGCTGTAAAAAATGTCATGTTGTACGTGTGGGAATTGTCTTGTGCAGGCCACGTATTTTCAACGAGCCGGTCATTTTCATGGGATCGGACATTACGCATCCGCCGGCTGGGGACAGCAAAAAGCCGTCGATTGCTGCTGTAAGTGTTGGCGTTTCATTTGTTTCTTCTTCAGTTTTGTTTGTATGTGCACTGGGTAGAAGTTTATTGATTTTTTGAAAGCTAGAGTGAGTCGTTTAATGTGCAGGTTGTCGGCAGCATGGATGCACATCCTTCACGATATGCGGCTACTGTTCGTGTGCAGCAACATCGGCAGGAGATTATCTCTGATCTTGCACAGGTGCGGGGGATTATCGAGTGATAGGACAACGCTGGGTTTTATGTTGGCACTTCGAAGGCGATGATTAGGTGTCTTAGGGCGGAACTTGTTGCTTCTTTTGACGATTTGTTTATAGAAAAATTGATTGTTTCAGATGGTTAGAGAGCTGCTCATTCAGTTTTATCGGAGCACGAAATTCAAACCGACACGAATCATTATGTATCGCGATGGGGTTTCGGAAGGACAGTTTTTTAATGTATGTGTATAGTGTACAAGTCTTTTTATGGCATGTGTGTTTGTGTACTGACGGAGAAGAGGAGTTAGAGTTTATTTGGTCGCAATGGTTTGCATAGTTTGCGATTTTTGCTCCAGGTGCTGCAAAATGAGCTGCGAGCAATGCGAGATGCGTGTTTGATGCTTGAGCGCAGGTAATTGAAATAAGTGGTGGATTGCAAGTGGTTAGTGTACGTACTAAAAGATGAATGCTTTTTTCTTCTAATAGCTATCAGCCGGGCATTACATTTATTGCTGTTCAAAAGCGCCATCATACGCGACTATTCGCTGTTGATAAACGCGATCAGGTGAGTGATGTGACGCGATGCGTTTATGTGAAATATGTGTGCAGGCTGTTTGGCGAGAGAAGTAAAGCGAGGGATTATCATGAAGGGGTTGTTTATTTGTGTCTAGTGTGGAAAGGCGTGCAATATTCCACCCGGCACGACGGTCGATATGGGAATTACGCATCCGACGGAGTTTGATTTCTTTCTTTGCAGTCATGCTGGCATTCAAGTATGGATTAGAATTTGGATCGAATGTAGTTGGATATAACGTACAGGGTGGACGTATTTGGGGTATTTTTGGGCAGATTTTTTTATTTTTGTTTACTGGAATTTTTTTATTTTATACGTTTACTTTAATTTTTTTAATTTTATATTTTTACTGTCATTTTTTTATTTTATATGTTTACTGGCATTTTTTTTATTTTATATGTTTACTGGCATTTTTTTAAATTTTATACGCTTACTGTCATTTTTATTTTATTTTATATGTTTACTGTCGCCTTGTAGGGAACGAGTCGGCCAAGTCATTACCACGTTCTTTGGGACGACAATAGTTTATCGGCCGATGAACTACAACAGCTTACGTACCAACTTTGTCATACGTACGTGCGCTGCACGCGGAGTGTGTCGATTCCGGCACCTGCTTACTATGCGCATCTTGTCGCTTTTCGCGCTCGTTATCACCTTGTCGATCGCGACCATGACAGGTTTGTTTCGTCGGGTTTTTACGGCTTGTATGTATGGTTGCGTGGTCGAAGTCGAATTGTCTACGTACAGTACGTGGAGCAAATATTGTTTCGTCTTTGCAGTGGAGAAGGCAGTCAACCGTCGGGGACGAGCGAAGATGCGACGTTGACGTCGATGGCACGTGCTATACAAGTTCATCCGGACTCGAACAACGTTATGTACTTTGCGTGAATGACCGATTAGCTCGATTGATAGCGGAACGTTCACTGCCCCGATGGATGCGCCATGCGTCATGTTTTTATCCGTTTTTCTCGCTGCAGAGCAGTCGCTGCGGTAGTTGCACACTGCGTGAGCTGATGTTGATGAAGACGCGTTGTTGCTACTAAACTTGTGTCGATTGTTCACGTGTTTGATGAACGAATCCGCTTTCGCCCATTGCCACTACACTGCCCTGTCTGCCGAAGTTCTTGTGCTGTGCTCTGCTGTGCTATATCCGCCGCTGATGTCTGTTGTCTATATGTCTCTTATTTTTGTCCTGGTTTTAAGTAGGCAGTGATATATGTTGCGTATGTTTGAAACGCGTTTTACTTTGTGTGTTGTACGTATGTGCACGTGTTTTATGTACGCTATGCGTTTGCATCAAATGGGCGCGTGTTTGTTGGGTGGACGCACGGTCGCACCCGGCGGCGGGCTTTGCGTTGAGCGGCGAATGGTGTTGTAGTTATTCTTTTTCTTATACTGCAAGAGTGCCCCTCCCTCGTAACCGATCAGTAGTCAACGTGTCTGCCAATGTTTAGCCAAGAGTGGTTTAGCTAGTAGCACTCGCCCCGGTCTGATTAATCAAGCTGTTGTTCTTTGCGCAGTGTACGTGGTGGCTGGTGTACTGTAGTTTTCTCACGCTTTTTCCTCTCTGGTCTACATGTCTGTGGTTGTGCAGTGCACTGAGAATGCGATGGATTGTTGTGCGTACGTGCTAGCAGCGAGGCGTCGCTTGGTTGGTTTGGAGGCAACGAGCTTCGTTTAGCTAGGCGCTGTTGAGTAGGGAAGGCGAAAGCCGCTGTGGTGGCTGTTACCTTATTAGGCAAATGCGTTGCATTCGTTGACCTGCTGTTTGCTGAAGTGGCGTCGCTTGCTTGCGTGCACACTGGCTGACTGACCACGCTACCTCTTCTGCAGTGGCTGCCTCCGTAGTCATTCATTTTGGCGGTTTGATGCGGTCGCCGATATTCGGTACGAACAAGAGCAGTTTGCATCTGATCGGTTGGTAGAATGTGCACGTACTACGTGCAGTATGTATACACGTATGCGGTCTGCGCGTTATTCTTTCACTCAGCTGCCCTGTCAGTGATAGAGCTCCGCCTTGCTCGCTCGCTCTCTTGTGCGTCCACTGCATGCTGCGTCGTGTTTACTCGCTTTTCCCCAACGATATACCGTACGTATCGTGCGTGCAGTGCATTAATCTGAATTGTTCGTTTATGCTTTGCCTGCCTCTGCCTGCGTCACGCCGCCTGTTCGGCTGCAGCTTCGCTCTTTGCCGGGCGTCGTTCAGGTTGCAGTCTTCGACGGCGACGAGATAGCTCGATTACTGCCGAAGGAATGTGCATTTTTACTTTGTACCGAGAAACGAACGTACAGTATGTAGATGTCTGTGTCCGTCGTCGAGTGGTAGTGATGTCGGTCAATCCACCTTGTTCATTTTCTGCTTCGAGTCTTTTATCAACTTGGTCGACCACGACTCGGATGGGACCCTTCCCCCTTCTCTTCATCATTACTCGTGATTTGTCGCTCACTCGGCTTATGAAGGAGTTCTAGTATGCCAACTACTCGAAATGTGCATCGTGGGTGCGTGTGCTAATCTTATGACTTCTCAGCTCCGTCCCTTCATTGCACTGCTTTAGGTCAATTCCTTCTCTCTTTGCTGTTCTGGCTGGTCGACTTTTACCCTTCACCGTAGTGCACGTTTTACTCACAGAGCAGGCTGCTCTCGTGTAAATAGATCGCTTTTAAACTAGTGGCAGTCGGGAGCTGTAAACTAGTGGTGTGAATGGTTGCGGTATTGTTTATTTCTTTCTTTGTTGCTTTTTTCGTTGTTTTTTTGTTATACATCGTTTGTTGCGACCTCTTAGCAGCGCCTCGGCTTTTTCTTTCGTTTTGGGTAGGAATCTCTTTCTCCTTATGTACGTGAGAAGTCCATTCACAAGTCGCAAATTTCTGCTTCTCCCCTTGCTTGGTATGTTGAATTTGAACGGTCGCAGATGGACGCACCGCACAGGATCAGACGTTGGCTCGATTTATTCGATTGTTGCTTCATTCAGTCAGTGCTCCTTCTGTTCATTATTGCAAGATGTTTCGCAGGTAGTGCTTTGCCTTCTTTTTAACCCGCAATTTATCAAGTCACCATGTTGTCGGCTTCGACTAGCTTAGTCAGAGTTGAGCTGGGAGCGCTTTTCCGCTTTTCTTGTCGTGTCCAATTTCGACGGTTCCATCCATTATTGGTCGTATTTGCGGCAACGCTCACTTTGGTGCACTGCGAAGCTGCGATGCGACTGTCCGTTTTAACACGAATTGCTTACCTCTTCCTCCGCCATCGGCTCATGGCTGCACCGAGGCGAGGCTGGGCCAATGCACTGCTGTCTTATCGTCCATTGTGTAATTTACTCGACCATGTGTTATGTATAGTATGTAACACTCCAAGCCAAGCGCCAAGCTGTTTCTTTCCCTCTTCGGTCCTTTCTTCTTTCAAAGCTGTGCTCCGCTTTCGCTCTATTTTAACGTCTCATTCATTCGTTCATTGTGTCTGTGTGCCTGTCTGCGTGTGTGTGTCTGTCTGTGCGCGTGTATGCCTTCACTGAATGGTGTGTGCGTCCTACACGTTGTTTTATCTCTTCGTTCGTGTTCCTCCGCTTTGGTCGCTACCCTAAAGTGAGCTGGCCGGCGGCGAGTCTCCGTCGTAATCTTGTTCGCTTCTTGCTGCAAGCCGAGCCACCCAAGGGGGTTTGCACAGCACGCCTCTCGCGCCCTGCTGTGTGCGGTGCAAAGTCAACCGTGAGCATATGTAGGCTTGCGCTCGATTTTGTCTCTTTCCGTTTTTCTCGTGTATTTTGTGGATTCGTCGTAGAACGAGAGAAAGAAGGAAGGAGTAAATGTGATGTACTAACGGCAGTCGGCGTTCTTTTCAATGTGGCGTAATTTCCGTCTGCTTTATGCATATACGTACAAAACAGCCCTGCGACGATACATCCATCATAGAATACATATGTACGTACGTCCACAACACGCTTTGTGATTATGCGATGATGACGTCGATTTGGCATCAAATGCGTTCCCTTTGTGTCTGTCCGTCGTTATATCCTCGCGATTTGCTGTTTTACATTTGTTCCATGTTTTACATTGTGCGTACTGTATCTAAACGATGGCATACAATAATAAACGGCGGTTGTTTTTTCCTGGTGTGGCTCGAGTTTTGGCACTGGTCGCGGAGGTGGCTGTCCAGTGGCAAGTTGCGTGCGATACATAAGTGTGTTCCACGCTAGTCCAGATTCATTGGACTACTTGGATCAGGGAATTTAGGCCGTAGCGGACAATACGTCGACATCTGTGATAGTACGCCACGTTTTAATGGAGCGGCACTTCTGATATCTTGTAATCGCTTAATCACGAACATTCGCACGTACACCTAGGTAGTAAGCACACCTGGCGAAAATGTGCGCGTCGTATGCATCGAAACGTACACATACAGGTACAGTAGTATTATACAAGTAAATCGGCAAAGCCGAAAAGGCATCCTGCTGTTTGACAAAAAAAATCAGTATGTGCTGAGAATGCTATAATGTGCAAGCATTGGTGTGGAAATAAACACAAGTGACAGTTAAGCCCAAAACTTTTACTTTCCGATGACGCAGAGTGCAATAAGCAAACACGTATTCGATCTCCATACAACTGCTCAAGCGATAAATCCATAACTTTCAGCTTTATGTTGCGAATGCACTACTGACATTGGCAAGTTGTCGCATACCAATATTTACTTGTATGTTTGTGTGTGTACACCCTCTAGTGGCCACCTCGGGACCCTCTGAGTTCACTATCGAGAGTCATCCACTATGGGGCCGTGCAAAAAGCACGTGCTCGAAAAAATGATGTTTTTTGACCCTACCCCCTTCTCGTGCTGTTTTTTGCGTGTAAGAGATAGACTATGTTTAACACATAATATGCGTTTTGCCCACCCCCACCCACCCCCCTCCCAGGCACGTGCTTTTTGCACGACCCCTATATGAAGCGATGTTTACACACAAAAGTTACACATGGTTCCAGTATTTAGAGGGATCTGCGACATAGTGGGTTTAGGGGCCATCCATTCATGACGTCACGTAAAAAGTGCGTTTTTTT
>JAQGBB010001967.1:0-12000 GCA_034691745.1 Prismatolaimus dolichurus | reverse complement strand
ACTAGGCTTGTTGAGCATAGAAGCCGCAGATAGAAATTGCCTCTCATCACGTGGTGACCTGATTCCACCCTTTGCCTCAGGTATGGCGTCAGCGGTCACGCAAACCATCGAGCTCTCTACCGTGCCGTCCAGCACATGTACACAAAGGCGGCATTTCCGCCCGCAACGCAAGTCTTCGTTCTCGAGTCTGTCGCACTCCTGAGGAAGTACTCTAGCTTCGCAGACCTCGCCGTGAGTTCGCTCAGTGCTCCCTACGTATACGTGTCGGGAGTGCGCGATCTCCTGCGTGCCCAGGCGGCCATGCTCGAACACCGCTCGCAGTTGCGTTGGTATCGGCTCCTCTATATCGTCTTCTCGCGTTATATGCTTGTCAACACGTTGCAGAAGATACGTATGGAGGAGGCGTACTATAAGTATGATAGGGTGCCCTGGCAGGCGACACCGCCGTCACCGGGCGGTCAAGCTGGTCAGCAGGCTGCACAGGTCGGCGCTGATAATAATATGACGTGGTAGTCACGTGGAGTTAGCTTGTTGGCTTCTTGATCTGCGTAATTTTGTGCGTCTTTCTCACGCGGTACACCTGATATTATCGATTCGCCGTCATTCGGGATCGTGTGTGTATAGTAGTGTGCGTTACGTTGTCTGATTGGACGGTGATTGGAAATTGATCGTGAACGCCTTTTTCGCACGCAGGTGTGACGTTATTGAGCTACTATTTTACCTGTATTCCACTGGTATTCGATTAGGTTAGCGTGTTCCTTGTTGGTGCCGTGTTCCGCATGAGACGTGAGGTTTTTGTCGCGTGGCACGCATGTGTTGTCCGCTCAAATCTGGCTCAATTTGGGCGGGCTAGTGTGTGCCCGGGTTAGAGTCTTGCCTTTCTACGTTTGACCACTTTCAATTGTTAGTTCTACGTCGGCTTTTAGTTGGCTTAGTCTGTTATCTCAGTGCGATGTGTGTGGCCCAAGCCAAGACATGGCAGCTTTATTGTGCTACTTCCAGTGCGTGTAGCACGCGGACGTATTGGAACGGAAATACGTTTGCTGCACAATTAGCATATCTGCGATTGACGTGATTCTTTCTTGCAGATCACTGTACAGTGTTCTAGACTTCTTGCTTCGATGTGGAAGGTGTTCTACTTGTTTTTGTGGGAAAAAGTAATAAGCACACTACTTTGAGTACAGTCCTGACTTTGCTGTTTGAAGGCGGCTTGTTGCGATGCAACGGCGGGATGAACCCCCGATTGTACAGCGTCAAGTTTCGTTGGTCTTTTTGCTTGACTTTGACTAGTCTTTATGCTGTTGGACTTGAAGTGGTAAATGACAGACGTTTTAACACTGGTGCAATAGCACTAACGACACTAGCGTACACGCTATACGGCTGAGGATCCTTCATGTAGTATGCAATGCCCAAGGGTGCGTATAGAAAATAATACCGTTCGCATTACAACAGGAAACTTACGTATGACTGGGGCTGATGTTAGGTTTTTTTATTGAAAGGTGGGTGGAGTTTTTACGGTGGGATATAGCGGACACCATAATTTTATTTTTAATCAAGTGAAAAATATCGAATTTGCGCGAAATGACAGTTTAGGATTGTGGTATTTTAGGATTTTGGAAACAACATTAATGTCGGCTTTATTTACGTACTAGCTTAAAATAGTCTGCCTTATGATCGGACAAACTCGAGAGCAGACAAAATACAAAATTTTCTTTGTGAATAAAAGCCACTAACGACGACATCTGACCCGCTCCTTTTTCCTAAGTCCTGCCCACCGCGGCTATGTCGCGTGTACGGGGCGTGGTTAAAGTGTGCCTCCGGCCTCCCATTGGTCAGTTGCAGATATGTGACGAACAGGTAAATAGTTTGCCGCAGAAACGGGCTGAGATTGGCACTCGCACGTGTTTACCAAAACGGAATCTCTCAACGTGTATTCCGCGTTCTTCAGCTAGATGACGACACAACAGGTCGACCAAGTAGGGACTACTCCGTATGTGCTATGCATTCTGTCCAGAGATGGGCCGGGCCGACCGATCCTCAACTAAGGACTCGTTAAAGAACAGTTTTTGTTGCCGACCTCTGTTCTGCTGCTTTTTCGAAGAAAACCTAACATCCTAAATTAGATTTAGATTTAAAAAACCTAACATCGTCAGTCCCCAGTCATATAAACCGAAGACCCTGCTGTATTGGCTTGGAAGAAGCAATTGCAGTGGCGTCTGACGTTTTTTTACCAACTCAAACACGTAGCTCCATCCAAAGTAAGCCAACATACTTCTCCTTTTATGTACAACATCCACTTTGTTCGCCTAGCTGTTAAATCCTAGATAGCATCACTACAGTGAAACACCCTGCAAGCCCACACACTCAGTGTCGTGTAAGCCGGTCGATGTCACTTCACCGTCAAGTAGAGAAAGAATTGATAAAACCTATAAAAGCTTGTATACAGTACATGTAAAATACACGGAAGAGCATCTAAGAAACTCCAGCCCACTAACGACGGTCCCAAAGGTCATCCCTCCACGAAGTCCCTTTACAATGTACCGCTTGCGTACAAGTATGTAGTCAGTACATCCCAAAGCAGGAGGGACGACAGCATACACTCTGAAGAGTAAAAGTCAGCAAGATCACAGTTCGAGACCACACATAAATAATATCCATCATAGTGGACACAATGCGCCGAATATTCTATACAACATTATAAACGCACTGTATCCGCTAAGCATCGCCGAGTCAAATGCACGTACAAATGAATCGCGCAACGCAGTTTCGAATTCCACCAACCGATCGTTATCACGCTTCCCTCGTTTTTCGCCTGTCCTGGTCACGTGACTAGTGTTTTGCCCAAACGAACATGAACTTGGAGCAAGTTAATCCGGTTTTGGCACGAACAAGAACTCGAGAAAAAGCAAGTTGGGCAAAACGCTACATGACTCCACTTTTCTGTGCGATAGACAGCACGTCAACATACGTACGACACCACAAATACCATCGCATCGCACTGTACGTCAAGAAGAATGTACAATAGATGGTATTCTCTCGTAGTCGAAGCAGAGACTACCGCTCATCACATGAGAGAGTACAACCACGGATACTCGTAGCCAGGAATTAAAAACAAGAAGCTTCAACCATCGACCGACAAGAGTAAACGCAGCGGACATGAAACACTAAAACTAACGGAGCTTAGCTGCGGAGAACATCGATCGATCGAGGCAAGGCACATCGTTGCAGATCGGGCAAACGAACAGCGAGCAAGCAACACATCGACCGGAAACATTCCTGCTTTTCCCACTCAAAACAACGTTCATTTTCTCCAAGCAGACTAGTTCGTCGCCTGCTCACTTCCATCTCGACTCACTCAGAGTTCATCACGCAAGATAGTGTAGCGATTCTCCGACGGCTTGAGCTTCTCGAATATGGAGAGAGGCGGCGACGACGGTTGCGCGTGCTGCTGCCCGTCCTGCGTCGGCACTTGTGGCTCGGCGGGCACAACGATCACGTTGCCGTCTGGGCCCACCATCTGGATAGACGGTTGAACGGGCTACAACAGAGAAGAGAAAACATCGTACTACATAAGCTGGTAGAAAGCGGTCCCTTATAGTATACCTGATCTGGAGTTTGTGGATCGGGACCGTGATGAAACTCGCGGTGAAGTTTGCCCGAATGGAGATCTTGCAAGAACTGCTGCAGCTTGCCGGGGACCCTGTTCAGAAAAGAGCAGGTCGTTCACGAACGTAGTATATACAGTACGTAACTTGATTCGAGAGGGAGAACGTACGTCAAGTCCTTGATGTCCGAAAAGAGGTACATGTGACGGAAGCTGTCAATCGCGAGAAGCGGTAAATCCCGCTCGCTCTTGCCAAGATGGTGGAGAGGATGAGCAAACTTCTTGCCATCGGCGTAAAGAAAATTGACGGCACCTAGAGCACAAGATAGAAAATTTAACGTAGTACACGAATCAAATGCATGTGTTAGATGCTAATACTTTTCTGGTCGGTCAGTCGCGCGACCTCTTGTGTATACGTCTCGACAATCGCGTTGTCGTCCGGGTGACGGAAGAGGATTAGAAAAGGCAAGCCCTCCTCGGTGAGCTCCTTAAATGCGAAGGGTGTATGCATGTGTTAGCATTTTTGCTTGTTTGAATGAACCTCGGCGTTCTCGAAGGTGATCTCGCGAACCAATGGAATGCACTTGTCGCCGACCCATTGGCGAAGATATTCGGCGTTTCCCATCGTCCCGGTGAATGCCTGATCTTGATTGTACGTCTGCACAAAGATAATGCAACGTAGATGTCGTGACAGATTAGCGAAGCAACTGATGTATTCAACAACATAATGTTTAATGTGAGGAAGCATAAAATAAGTTTGTCTACGTACAGTACGTACGTTGGGCGGTCGGAAAGAAAGATGATTGCCATTTACAGTTTCCTGTTTGAAGGCATCACTAAAGCGAAGAGTAAAAGAGCGTAAACGCAAATCAACAGCGTCTTGTGATTGTACGAGTTGCGATCAACATACCCTGTGCCGACCCAGAAGCCGCAATCGTCCTTCAAATTGCTCGCCACTCGCTGAAAGTTGTCCCATTCCGTGCCAACTTTCGCGCCAAAGTACGCGATAATGTTACGCTTTTTGTTCTAAACATGACTTATCAATTGTAACATCGGACACAACTACAAACTGTACAGCACGTACGTCAATTTTCTGAGCAAGATCTTCATACGAATTAAACTCCTTAATGGGAATCTCGAGCTGGCTTTCGATGTGCTGCGCGAGAGCCTCAGCAGAACGCTGACCACGATACTCGCGCTTTGCGACCTGTCCGAACCGGAATAGCTTCAGCGTTGGATATTTGTTGATATGAAAACGTTGAGCAAGCTCGGCTGGAAACGAAGGCAATACAACATGCAAAAACAATTCAAATGCCAAGAAAATCAACATACTTTGACGATCACAATCGACGCCAACAAATGCGACTTTTGTGTTTCCCTAAATATTTGATCACGCACATCAAAACATAATATTCAAGCAGACTCTACGACTTGCCGTAAACTTATCAGACGCTTCAGAAAAGATCGGTGTCAGCATTTGGCTGAATCTGCACCAGTCCGCGTAGAAATTTACGAACACAATATCAGCGTTAGCTAAAAAAAACACACCGAGCATTGGCATACAACGCATAGCAATAGCAATTACTAATTTTACCGATAATTTGATCGAAGTTTGAGCTATCGCCAGGCAGGACAGCACACAACGCCGGATGACAACACAAGACGAAGAACGCGAACGCTGCTATGGCAAATGATCTTTTTTCGTCCATTTTCAAGAATGTTTTTCAACAAATTTGGGACGGTCTACAAATTTGTCGGAAATCCACGCACGCATAGTTCGTACGTATAACACCATTGTTGCAAAGCACAATTCTGCGGCCAAGTTGTAAAAAAATTGCCATGAGTGCAACTGATGTTTGAACACTGTATACTCTCCATGCGACGCTTTTTCATCTCCATGTTTCGTTCGCGCCTATTCGCATTTTTCGTTTTACTACGTTTTTGATCTAGATTTTAGCCTATTTAGAGCTTAATTATTGTTTATTGCAGGTTCTTGTTATCGTTTCGAGTGCGTCAAAGTGACAAGACATCGCTACGCTGAAGGTTGAGTCGAGAAATGTCGAACTCCATTGATGTAAGTTCGAATTTTTTTAGTTTTTTCTTGACGATTTTTTCATTTCGTACGCTATTTGGCCACGAAAATTCCGTGGGTTGTTGTTGAAATAAGTGTCGTTTGTGGACTTATTTGTACTAGTTACGTTCGTTGTGAACGTTTTAGCTCAAAAGATCGGGGTAATGGGACGTTTAGTGTTGTTTTTCGTTTTAAAAACGTTCACATTTTTATGTGTAGTTTGTATACACTACCACGTTTTTGTTCCCTCTAGACTGCTGACATCCCGCTGCCGAGCGCTAAGCCCGCCGAGCCAACTCCAGTCGTCGTCAAATTGTCGCCAGCAAAAGAGTCTGCCCCTGCGGCGATGGAGAATCATAAGAACGCCACGGTTGACGGTGAGCTGAATGGACGTGCCGATCAACCGCATCACGAGGCGGCGGTGCCGCCGCCACCCGTGGTAGAGCAGCCAGCGCCACCGGCGAAGGATGTCGACGCCGTCGACCTGCACGTTTCACATCCGCCAACCGCTGCGACCGCCTCACCGTCGGTCGAAAAGGTGGCGTCACCGACGAAAGCCGAGGCGCACGCAGCAGCGGCGGCCGTCGAAGTTCAACATCCGGAGTCACCGAAGAAGGCGGAAAGTGGCTCGCCGACAACGCCTGTCAAGGAGACGAAGAAGGCTGCTGCGCCGGCGACGCCGAAGGAGAAGCCAAAGCCGAAGGAGAAACCGGCAAAGGAAGTCGTCGAGAAGCCGGCGCCAGCTGCCGCCGCGCCAAAAGAGGAAGAGGCGGCTCATCACGATGAGAAAATGGATACAAGCGAGGCGGCACCCGCGGCGCCTGCGGTTGAGAAGACTCCCGCACGAGCGCGAAAAGCGAAGCCGACGGTCGAAAGGGTCCCAATCGACGAAGCTCCGACGCCTGGTTCAGCGAAACGTAAGTGCACGAGGTTCCGCAGCAGCAGTGTACGTTTTGCATTGAGCTGCAGCATTTACTTGTTGCATTCTACCTGCTCTGTTCCACGTTTTTTGAGCGCGCCGTAAAAGGCCCGATGTGTGCAGAGGTGGGTAACTGCTGTTTTTAGCCCACCGGCTGTACGTGCAAGTAGGATGTGGACGCTGGGCCGCGGGAAAGTAGGACGCTGGCCTCGCGAAAAAGCAAGGGTTTAAGTCGCAAAGTTGGTTAAAATTTTGGAATAAATCAAATTTTTTGGCCATTCGTGACTTCGTTTTTTACACTACTTCTTTGAAGTGCGTCCAAAGTTGTGCGCTTTTGTAGCTGGAAGAACACTGGTATGCGTGTAGCTACCAAGGGCCGCAGAATCCTGAGCCGAAGACTCGAAAAGTACAAGAAAGATTTACTTTTGGGGCGAAAAAAATCGAAAAAGTTTCCGGCGCTTGCTTGGCTCGCGGCATTTTTACATCTAGACTGAAAGAGAATGGACTATTTATGAATGTGAAAGTATTTGCGCCAACGTCGCAAAAGCCGTCGTCGCCTGAACACAAGTAGGACGTGGGATGAAAGCTACCGGGGGTTTAAATTTGGTCATTGCCCACATTTGATGTGTTTATGTGAACAGAGCATGCCCGGTTGTCGATCCAGTCGAAGGGAAGAAAAGGTGACCAAGATTTTTTAACTCTTACCACCGCGGGTCATGGGCACCCATGTTGCCTAATGTTTATCAGCTCTTGGCTGTCAGTTTTAGTGAATTTTGGTTTTTTTAACCAATTATTTTTCAGGCAGTGACAGTGCGGTATATTGCAATATAACGTACTGTACCGTCTATGTGTTTGACTTTTTTCTGTGTTTACATTGTTTACTGTACAACTTACAAACAAGGTTTACTGTAATTGCAGCCTCGCTTGTTTGTACTTTAGCACTGTTGGAGTTGCCCCTAACCATCGAAGGAAAACGGCAGCGTAAACAGGTTGAACGGCTAACAGCTGAGGTGATGACACCGCAGCAGAAAGATCTTGTGGTTCCACACGGAACAGGAATGAAGCTCGCTGATATTCCGTATGGTAGGTAGAAATGAATGAACTGGCAACGATTGTGAGTAACTGTTTGATGTCGTTGTTGCAGTGGATCAAATGATTATGATGATCAAACCGGACGAGTTGAAGTGTCTTCACCGTTTGATCTTCAGCCGCAGTGGACATGTACGTAACGTTTATGCTGTGCTGTACAATATGTACTGTAGATATTTTTATGTCTTTGAAGCTCGTACAGAGCATTGTTGTTATTACTATTGGTAGTGTATGCCTATTTTAGCACAATGAAGTTAGGAAGAATTTGCGACAATTTTGCGGCTTCGAATTCTCGAAGGACTCGGCCGACTTTGGCAAGAAGATGAAGCTGGTGGAAAGGTAAAACACATGACCAGTTGTACTTGCGCAGGCTACGTAGTATACACGCACAGTATGCATGCGTTTTTGGTCGTTTCTTCTTTGTATTATGCATGCATGTTCGTTTTTAGCTGGAAGAAAACCGAAATGGCAAAGATTTGCGAACTCATCGGCGTAGAGGGCCGTTCGACAAAGTCGAAGGAAGAGCTCGCAGAGGAGGTGATGGAGTTCCTCATGAAGCCGAAAGATGTGGGAAAGGCCGCTCCGCAGAAGGGCACTGCAAGTACGTTTCGTTTCTCTTTGCTTGTGTCGTGTATGAAAGTTTGGTGTAAATGCATTTAACAAAGTTATGTTCCTTTCATTCCCCAGGGGGAAGAGCATCCCCATGGGGGATGAGGAGCTCCCCCAGCAAAAATTTTTGCACTGGACAGAACAAATTTTGATGGAAGAAAGACAGCGGATTTTTTTTTGGAAAAATGGGGTTTTCCTTACAAAAACTGGGTTTCATCGGGTAAAAAAACGCTAAATTTGATCTTTCCCCTCATTTTCCCCATGGGGGATAGTCAGCTGTTTTTGGCTTTCATAGTCAGTTTGTTCATGCTGCATACGTAATGCAGGCGAGGTCACCTCACCGTTGTTTTTTTGCAGAGAAAGGACGCGGTAAGAAGTCAGCGGGCAAATCCTCGAGCCGAAAGCCGCGCTCGAAGAAATCGACTGCGGCCAGCAGCAGTGGCGCGAGCGACGAAGACGAGGCGTCATCGAAGAAATCGGAGGACGAAGGCGGCGAGTCGGAGGACGACGAGGAGGAGAAAGATGAACATGAGAGTGACGATGAAGCGACCGATGAGCCCGATTCGGAGGAGGAGGTATGTGCAGGGTGCTCATATGGGGGAGCTTTGACTTCACTCAACGTGGTTGGAACGAAGAAAAAATGTATTTTAGAGAAAAAAGTTTTTTCAATGAGCATTAAAATTAGCATAAATTTGAGTTAAAATGAGTCATTCGCTAAAATTTATATGTTGTTTTTACTGTTCGCGTGATTTTTTTCGGTTTTTGGCGCAGAAGTGGAGCACTCGATGAGATAGTTAAAACAAATTATGTAATATGCGTTAAATGATTGATCTGTGTTGCGACACTGTACAATCTATGCGTTGCCTGTGAGCAAAATTGGCTTTTCTTAGAAGGCGAAGTCTAAGAGGGGCAAAGCGCCCGCATCGAAGTCGCCGGCAAAGAGCCCAACACGTGGCGCCTCGAAGCGAAAGGTTTCTGAAAGCGAGCATGACGAAGAAGCCGAAGAAGATGAGGATGAAGCGGTAGGTTTTGTCTGCAGTATTTCAGTGGAAAGAACGACTAAGTTGGTCATTTATGTACTGTACATGCGTAGTGTGTCACTGAACGAATATTTGTGTGCATATGCGTTGATTGTAGCCGAAGGCGAAAAGGGCAAAGAAGGCGGCGCCGACGCCCAAGGCAACAGCGAAGGCTGGCAAAGCAACACCGGCTGCGAAGGCGGCACCGGCTTCATCGAAGAAAGCTCCTGCGGCTGCTTCGTCGTCGAAGAAGGAGAGCGCTAAGACGCCGGCTAAGGGAGCGGCAAAGTTCCCAACGGTAAGCTTGCAAAAGTATTCCAGCTTGGCTCTAGTAGCTTCTGCTGATTATTTCTGTAGCTGATGTGGCTGCGTTCTTTTTGCCGATATTTTGCTCACTGTCTCTCACGTGTGTTTTGCAGGACGCGGAACTGGTTACGTGTATTAAGAAGCTGCTCGAAGGAGCCGATCTAGAGAAAGTTACGATGAATACCGTTTGCCAACAGGTATGGGCTGGTTTTTATGTAGTCAGTCGAGAGATGTTTGTAATGACATTGTTCTATAGGTGTTTGGAAAGTATCCGAACGTTCCACAGTTGGAGGCGCAAAAGAAGAAGTTCATTAAGGACACCGTTAAAGAGGTATGGGTGCAATTTAGGTTGTGCATTTGTACGTGGGTGAAGACGATTAAGTCGATAAATGGGTAAAATGTACAGTGTTTTTTGTTGTTTTAGCTTCTCTCTGCCGGAACGTCGTAGATTGCGTGGCAGGCAGCCGGAAAAGACGTCGCTGTCGTACAATGTATTTGCATGTTTTTAATCAGCGTTGTTGTGAGTGCACCGGCTGCTCACTCGCCGATACAGCCACTGGGCTGGCCTCAGCAGGCAAGCAGGCCACGTTCTCTTTTTAATCCTTATTGTAGTACTTGTGCTAATGTACTCTACGTTTCTGCAATTCAATTGATGTGCGAATTGTAAATCAGTACTGGCGTTATTCAGCAGTTGTTACGTGCAGGCAGTGTGTGATTTGTGAGGGCGTTGTGCGAGCACCGATTACTATGAGCATTTTAGCGAAGTATGGAATGGAAATCGTGGAGCTGTTTGTGCTTTTCGGCCCTTTTTCTTGGTACTATCGCATACTAGCGTATGTACATCGTTCATACGGGAGGAAATATTTATTCGTTTTATCTGTCTGTATCTTTCGTCGATGCTACGTGTGTGTATCTGTTGCACGCATCTATTGTCGTCGTTGTCACCAGGTTTAACATGTGCTTTGTGTGCGTACTTTAAACGTCTGCGTATCTAGACTTTTGATTGTACGTTTTACAACGTATGTTGATACACAGTATGTGGTGTTGATTTTAGCGTATGAGTGTCTCTTCTCTTGTCTTATGGCTGCTAGCTGCCACATTGGCTGGAGGCGTGACGAGAGGACTCACTTGCGGATGATCGCTGCTTTGTTTTCTAGCTAATGCCAGGTTATCGTTTTCTCGTCTGTGTGTTGCGGTAAAGGGCTTGCGTGTGTACGGGCTGAGGTGGTACTACGAGTAGACGCTGAATACGTGTGTACGCGTGAAACGGGCGATGGACTGACTGGCGGTTGCTCAGCCGGATGAGCGCTCCTTGTTTGGCGTTGATCACGTGACGCTTGTTTGACTGGAATGACGTAGATGTTGATGAGTGTATGTTAATCAAACTACTCGCTCTTTTTGTTGCGTTCACGACTTTCTCGTTTGTTGTGCAGCAATCAGCTTACTACACGTTCATCGTTGTTTACCAGTTACAACTTGTGTATGTACGCACTTTGGTCTCTTACTGGTAAACTGGAAATAAGCGAAAAACAGCTCTGTTCGTATGCGAAAAACTCGCGAGGGGTCGTCCATTTATGACGTCACGGATTAAGGGGAGGGAGGGGTCGGGGCGAAATGACGTTATGTGTAAAAGATTTGCCTATGTTTATGTGTTATAAGAAGTGACGTGGGGGAGGGGTCAAAAAGCCCAAAAATAAGTGACGTCATAAATGGACGACCCCGAGATAGAAAAGAACGCGTACTGCTAATCACTTTATTAGAATTAGCGTCTCTCGACATTCAGATGAAGTTCATTACAGCTTGTTATGGGCATGCATTTACATACTTGTACACTAGGTATCTGCGTAAACAAACATCGCGGCACACTTCGTTAAATGCCGTAAGCGCAATGGTCCGATTGCTGATGAGTCAAGATTTTTTTTACTGCTTTGCCAGTGATCAGCAAACTTGGAACGCATTTTGGGGCCAAAAATAAAATGGGGCACCTCAGCGCCCCATAGCCCTAGTGTGCACGAACAGCATAATGGGTGCAGCCATCTTGAACTTCCTTTTGTTGTCGAGAGAAAATGCAGTCAACACATCTGTCCGCGAATGCAAAAACTACATAGCTCGGAAGTGGTAGTTTTGAGAAAAAAAATTTAGTGAAAAATTTGCGTGCGAGCACAAGATGCTAAATTTCAATTTCACGATTTCTAAAATAGTTATTTCTACAGGCGTGATGCCAGGATCGATGTTATCAAAGATAAATGAGATACGCAAATTATGTGGATTTGCATGTGTTGGATCCCAATGCAAGCGCACGGGTAATAACGTAACTTGAGATATGTGGTGTTCTATAGCACAATTTAACCATTTTGCGCGCTTTCACCTCGCGCACGACAAC
>JAQGBB010001966.1:0-12004 GCA_034691745.1 Prismatolaimus dolichurus | reverse complement strand
GGTAGACGAAATGGATTGGTCAGAGAAGGGCTTAGCGACAAACGACGATTCGACTATCGACGATGGAATGACTGAGGACGACGTCGTCAATGCGATTGGACAGGCTGCCGTTAAAGAAGAACCAAAAGCGGTTTTGAACACCCGTGGATTCAGCTCTGCACGACAGATCTCGAGAGCGTATGTCCTTTTTGTACAAATACTTTAACTGCTTTTGATTATTTTCTCAACTTTTAGAGACGATTCGGATCTCTGGTTACAGCAGTTCGCAGACGTCGAGATCTCCGTCGAGGGCGACAGCACTTCAGTTGAACAACCCCAAACAACTCTCGAAGGTGTCTCCCTCCCTTTTTTGATGAAGAATGAGAAGGGCGATCAAACATTGTTTCTCTACCTACTCGACATGTACGAAGAAGCGCATAAACCCGGTCAGTGCTTTATTGAGAGCTTTTTTATATTGTACTAAACGAGTTGCTTTGCAGGAACTATTTATCTGTTTGGAAAAGTTCGCAGTGCGGAAAAGGCATCTTTCGTTAGTTGTTGCGTGATCGTTCGAGAAGTGCAACGGAAAGTTTATTTCCTTCCGAGAAGCACTGGTGCGATCGATGACGAGAATGAAGGACCAGTGTTTGAAGCTCTTTACAGTGAGGTCGAACATCTTATGCAGACGCGACGTGTTAGTCGGTTTAGAGTCAAGGTATGCCGAATTGTTTATTAGTGTTTATCGATTAGTGGTTATTGAATGAGTTTCGGTTTTTGGGAATTAAGCTCATTGAATCGATTTTCTATTGTTTCTGTAATGTAACTATCTAATATTTTTCCTGGAATTAGTTTCTAGTGTTTCTGTCTATTTTTCAGAAAGCTTCGAAAAAGTACGCATCAAATCTCCCAGACGTTCCACGTGATACAACCAACTATCTGGAACTGCGTTACGCGGTATACATAGTGATTCATAGCTTGCCAAGTTGCATGTATTTTGCATGTCGTGTTGAAGGCAAATTTTCCCCCACTTCCGGCCGACTTGAAAGGAGAAACTTTCTCGCACGTTCTTGGCACAAGTTATTCGTGGTAGGTCTTCGAAGTTTAGATGTTAATAACAACTATACAGTATGTTTGTGTTATTGTATTGTATTTCGGAGATGGTATTTTTAGTCTTGAACTCTTTTTACTCGAGAGACGTATTCGAAGTCCGTGTTGGATCGAAGTCGTTAATCCACGTGCGTCATGTGAAATATCCGAGATTTCTTTAAGATTAACCCTAATTTTTGTCCTATTTTAGAGCCCTGTTCGGCGCCCATTAGCTGGTGCAAGTTTGAGGTACACATTTCTTATTCTCTATTTTTCACATTCATTTCTATTCTCTTCTTTGGTCCAGGTCGCCGTCACGACTGACACAAGTATTATACCCTCCGACTCTAGTGCAAGTCCACCTCCAATCTCTGCTCTGACACTGAGTTTGAAGACGGTTGTTAACCAGAAGACGCATCAGAATGAGGTTAGCAGATCGTTTCAACACAGACAGAATAGTTTTGTACTAGCTCTTCGCTTTAGATCGTCGCTGTTGGTCTCTTACATCATCCGGCGTTTCCACTCGATAAGAACGCACCGCGACCGCTGTTTAAAACTCATCAATGCAGTATGTTTAAAGCGTCAAGACTGCTTTTCTATGTAATGTACTGTACACGAGGAGCATTACTAATAAGTACGTTTGTTGCAGTTCTCTCGAAGCCACCTGACAAAGTTTTTCCATTTGATCTCAAGCAAAAGTTGCAGTCTCAGGTACGATCTTGTCATTATGCACTCTGTGCTGGTGTTTTGTTGAAACGATTTTGCAATTTGTACTCTAGGCAATCACGACGATCGAGATTCTACCGAATGAGAGGGCGTTATTGAGTTGCTTGCTGGCGAAATTGCGGAATCTCGATCCAGACGTGATTCTGGTGAGGGGTTAGATACAAAGTTGTAGGGTTAACACAACGATGCGGTCGAAGATTTATCGGTCTTTTAATTTCGTTTACTGCGTGGCGTGTTTTTGATTTGTGCTTGTATGTATGTACAGTATTGAAAGGTAGAACGAGCTGATTATCAGTTACTTTACTGGACTGATCGGATCCCAGTCCAGCTAGATCATTACTAGTATAACGCTAAATGTGTACTCTATCGGCTCAAAAACATGGTATGCGTCTTCTCTGATTGGCTGGCTGAAGTGCATTGGAACGAAAGAACAAAGGCAATGGTGCACGCAATGGAAGAACAGTGTGCGCAGAAAGTTGAACTCGCGTTGGCTTAGCTGGCAGTGTTCTGTTCTAAAGCGTAGAACAACAGTTCGCGAGCAAGTAGACCTCGCGTCGGTTTTGCCATAACTGTTGTGTGCTTAGGCTGGCTGTGTTTTACGCATACTGGGCGAGGTAGTCAGAAGGTAGACGAAAGAGGAAACTCGCATAAATCCGACTTCTACGCGCATTGGACTAAGGGAAATCGGAAATGAGTTAAATGAAAAGTGTGTGGTCTGTAGCAGGTACAAACGAGTTTTCACCGAAAAAAGACGATGTAAATGTAGGCAGTGTAGTGACGCGTTAATACATTTACGTACAACCTGCCGTGTTAGTGCTTCTGTTCTTATTATGTTGTACATCAATTCAAATTGTAGTAGAGTTTACTATTTCAGGGCCATGATCTACATGGTTTCAGTCTCGACACACTCTTACATCGGATTGCTCACAACAGCATTCCACAATGGTCTCGAATCAGTCGTCTTCGTCGTTCACAAATGCCAAAGCTCTTGGTCAGCTGGTAGTTAATTTGTACTGTACATTACACCGTATTGTCTTTTAGTATGTACACACATGTCATCTTTTTTTCTCTCCTGTACGTATATTTTAGGGATCCAAGTCAGCATGCATTGACGCAACAGCCGGTCGACTTGTATGCGACGCAAAAGTGAGCGCGAAAGAGCTCGTTCGCTGTAAGAGTTACGATCTAGCCGAGCTTGTCGAACATATCATCAAGCCACATGCTGGCTTGCAACATCAGGCCTATGCGGAGTTTACTTCGGAACAAATGGCCGCTGCATACATGTACGTACTGTACATAGTGTTAATCAGATTCTGTACTGTCAGGTTTGTCTTACTAGCAGAGCACGCTTCTCATTTTGTGCAGGCAGTCGCAAACACTTCTCGCTGCGGTGCAATCGATCATGCTTGAAGCGAGTTTTGCCTTGCAAATTATCGCCGAATTGAACGCATTACCACTCGCACTTCAACTGACGCAAATTGTCGGTGGTGTTATGGTATTTTTGAGCTTGGTTGGAGTCAGCGAGTGAGGGTCGAAGTAAATAATCTTTTAGTCTCGCACACTTCTCGGTGGTCGTTCGGAACGCAACGAGTACTTATTACTCCACGCGTTTTACGAGAAGGACTTTATTTGTCCGGACAAGCCTGTTTTCATGAAGAAGAAGGGTGGGGTGGCAACACAACAGGTACGAATAGGTGATGGAAGTGAATGTTGTTTACACTTGGTTATTTAGCATAATGATGTTGTTGATGTGGATGAAGAAGCGGCACAGGAGGTCGAAAATGCTGCACCTCCTGGCGGCGGTGGGAAGCGAAAACCGGCGTATGCTGGGGGTCTTGTCCTTGAACCGAAGAAGGGTGAGCTTGCACTACTTGTTCATACAGTATGTGTTCTGTGGTATTGTCGTTCTTCGTAGCGTGGGACGGCGCCTTAAGAGCAGAAAACTGATTGGACATACGTTTATTTTACGGGATCCAGAAAGCTTAATTTGCTGCAAATTTCGAACCTGTGCCTGTGTCAGTGGGTGCATTCATAAGACCCTGCACCGTACATCTAGGTCTGTACGACTCGTTTATTCTCCTCCTCGATTTCAACAGTCTCTATCCGTCGATTATTCAAGAATTCAACGTTTGCTTTACGACCTTGAAAGTGTCGGCAGAAGCAAAGGTTTGTCTGACGCTCCCTAGCGACCTGCGATGTTTGTCATCGACGCCCCTAGTTGTTTTGCAAAGATGGGCAAACGTATTTTCAAGTGAAGTAAATTCTAAAATTGTGTCCAAATCAGGGAGTATTGAAATCTTGTTTGGACATAAATGTAGGAGAGCTAACACGATTCCACACTGATCGGCATTTTTCTTCAGTCTCGGGATGTTGCGCCAAATTTTACCCTTTCCTTCAGTTCTGTCCGGGATGGAACGTGCTTTATTAGTGTTGCACATTTACCATCACTGGTTTAGAACGGGCCTGATGACGGCGAGTTTGTAATGCCCGATTTGCCCGATGCGAGTTTTCCGTCGGGAATACTTCCTACGGAGATTCGCAAGCTCGTTGAATCGCGACGCGAGGTGAAGAAGTTGATGAAGCAACCGAATCTGAGTGCGGAACAACAGTTGCAAGTGAGTTGAGTGTGCATATCGTCTTTTTCTGCGAGATTATTCAATCGTTGCTTTTAATCCAGTACAACATCCGGCAGATGGCGCTCAAGTTGACTGCGAATAGTATGTACGGGTGTCTTGGTTTTGCACATTCGCGGTTCTACGCGAAACCACTTGCGGCGCTTGTTACCGCTAAAGGGCGTGAGGTATGTCCGGCGACGCTAAGGGGGTTGGGAACGTATGACCCCTCTAAATCTCCGACCCTTCTTGGCCTTCTCATGTGTAATGACGGATGACTGGCGACGAATATTTATTTTTTGCTTGTCGAATTTTCAGATTTTGTTGCACACGAAGGAGATGGTCGAAAAGGTATGACTGTTTACCATATATTATAGTTACGTACTGTACGTACGTAAATGGCGTGTTTTTTCGTCAACTGTATTCGTATTGATTAAAGGCACCAGTTCATGCATGTGCTGAAGAAGCTCTGACAGTAATTCGTTTCAGATGGGTCTAGACGTCATCTATGGTGACACCGACTCGATCATGATCAACAGTAATCTCCGCGATTTCGATCAAGTCCTCACCGTCGGTCGAAAGGTCGGTTGATCTCCCACATCTAACATTGTATCTTGAAATCACCTGCGTGTCTAGATCAAAGCCGAAGTTAATCGTCTCTATCGTCTACTCGAACTCGACATCGACGGGATATTCAAGTCGATGCTTCTTCTGAAGAAGAAGAAATACGCGGCGCTTAAACTCGAACAACTACCGGACGGCAAGATGAATGTTACACGAGAACTCAAAGGACTCGATATTGTTCGGAGGGATTGGTGTCAACTTGCGAAGGATGCGGGAAAGTATGTCTATCTTGAGGGAATGGAGATCGTTTTGTGTTTATTCAGACGGGCGGAATGAAGTTGTTTGTAGCTTTGTGATCGATGAAATTCTGAATGATCAGACGCGCGATCTTATGGTTGAGAATATCAGTCGCTATTTGCAGGAGCTTGCTCAGCAGGTAGGTGTAGGTCTGTTGTGCTTGCATATAATGGCTTTTTTAGTGTTTTCATGGTTCTATGTTGTTCTTTAACCGGTTCGGGCGGAAACGAAGTAGGGATTCAGGGGCGCCCATCGGATTTTTGCTTAGGGGGGGGGGGCAAAATTTGAGCTCGTCTTGTCGAAGGTTACAGGCCCTGATTTTTTGGAAAAATTCAACAAAGACCAGTGACTTGTTTTGTAGAAAGAACCGTGCTTTATTGCTCTTTGTTTGAGGTCCGCATCGGCGGTGTCGAATTGGAGAAGTTTGAAATACACAAGGTCAATTTTTCCAGTGGATGTGCAAAACTTTGACGCATGATTTCTTGTGTTTTTTTACTTTAGCAACTGACGAAAGCGCCGAGCGAATATTCGGATAAGAAGAGCTTACCGCACGTCCAAGTCGCACTGCGCTTGAACGAGAAAGGCAATGCTCGACAATATAAACAAGGCGATACAGTCGCATACGTTGTTTGTGTCGACGGGACAACAAACGCGCCGACACAACGGGCCTACAACGCAATCGAATTGCGCGAGAACGAGGCGTTGAAAGTCGGTGTGTGAATGGGCATCTGCCAGAAGAAGAAGTTCTATATTATTTCATTCTCGTTTCCATTGATGTACAGATGTTGACTACTATCTGGCTCAACAGGTTCATCCGGTTGTCTTCCGACTTTGCGAACCGATTGACGAAGTGGACGCTGTACGACTTGCAGAATGGCTTGGCAAGTTGAACGGGTGCAATCTGTGCAATGCATGTGTATCATGTGCTTTTTCGGTGGAATTCATTCTGGTTATGATGGAAGCTAATTTATAGGACTTGACTCGACTCAATATCGACACAGAAATTTGCGTGACTGCACCGACGAGAACGGTGATGAGCATTTACTCGGTCTGCAAGGACCTACTATCGATTATTCACAGTGCGAACCGTTTCGAGTCGTTTGCGATAAGTGTCAGCTAGTGAACGAAGTTCGCACACTTCTCGTCGGGCAGGTACGGTACACAGACAGGTTTGTCTGCGACTCGAGTTCTCTATTTGTAGGCCGACACGATGAGTGTGAGTTGCAAGTATTGCTCGAATCCGAACTGCAGGGCTGAGCTGAACGTCAATCAGCTGATGAATTGTTTGCAACTGCAGATTAGTGAATGCGTCAATCGATACTATCGGGTTAGTAGCCCGTGTTTTGTGTCGTAATGTAGAAGTATGAGTGTTCTCTCCGTCTCCAGAACTGGCTGATGTGCTCTGACGCTATGTGTTCGTATGTGACCCGGCGTGTACCGCTCCGTATCGATCGTCACTCGGGGCATCCGTTCTGTCCGCAGTGCAATACGTCGGTTCTGCATCAGGAGGTGCGGTGCCTTGACCTTTTAGTCGATCGTGTTCAAGCGCCTTTTTTGTTTTCTTGCCTTTGTAGTATTCCGACGCGGCACTCTTCGCACAACTAAGCTATTTCACGCGCTTGTTCGACATAGAGAATGCTGTTAGCGCGCTTGCTGACGCTGATCGAAGTACGCTATGCATTCATACGTTAGAGTACATACGTGTGTACAGTACATGAATATATTGATGCAGCATTAGTGTTACGCGGTGTGGTATTCATTTAGCGTGTGGTCGAACTCTCTGTTTGCAAGAGAAGAGCAGCATCCAAGCTCTCCGCGAGCTTGCAGACCAGTGGCTTCAGCAGAATGCTTATTCGGAAGTGAATTTGAGTAAACTTTTTGAGTGCTTCTTCGTTCACGAGCCGGTTGCTTCGTCGGTTGTGACCGAGTCTCGTTCGCGTATTGGCTCGTCATTTGCCTAAACAGCGGCGAGTGGACGGTGTTTTTAAAGCTGTAGTCGTGTTTTATTCTGTTTCGGGTGCATGCATATTGTGCATGTTAGTATGCAAGCAGTCGTGTCAGTGTTTCGACTGGTTGTTCTATTACGTACAGTACGTAGATATTTGTACCTAGTGCTGCATTTATGTACAGTACACATAACGTGCAGCTTTGTGCATGGTGCATACAGCAAGCGAGTTTCATTGCTTGTTCTCGACCTTTTCGTACTATTGTCGATCTCGTTTTATCCACCGACGTATTGTGCATTATGCGGTTATACTGTATTGTTACTTATGTACGATCCTTTAACTGTCCTTCAATAAATTGCTCGACAAAGCTATCGCTGCTGCGTTGTTCAGTACATGTACAGATGCGTTTCTTCTGCAACATTCTGTACTGTTAGAATCGTCGTTTGCAATCATTTATCAAATCAATCAAGTGTCGGAGACACAAGTAAACATGCAGTACATAGCAACGTTTCCGGGGATCCTCAAAATCCCGGGTTTTGGTGATCCCGAAATCGGGATCAGCGAGCCTTTGCTCGAAAGTTGTTCAAAAATCACAAAAGATTCCCAAAGTCAAATTTTTGAAGGTTTTCTAAATTTTTATGCCAGACGTCATATCGCAGTAAACGTTTGTTGCAAAGCGTTCAAACCTATTGCATCAACAACAACATGCATCCAGCGAACAATTTTACACATAAAACATGGGAATCGCGAATCCGGATTGGCGGAAATCCCAATCCCGAGATCGGAAAAAAGTCGATCCCGCGGAAACGTTGCAACATAGCCCACACAAAGAAATCAGCGTCGAACACGTAACCACTCACGACGTAGCACACTGCATTTCTCCGCTTATCGTCTACACGCGTGATTTCTTGCGATTCCTTTTCACTGAGTCCCGCCTTTCGCGTCGCGTATGCACTGCCGTTCCCGCAGTAGTACATCCAAACGGCAAGAAGCGCTGACAGAATCTCGCAACACCAACCGATTCGACAGCCGGTTCTGTCTTCACGGGCGCCGATGGAAGACGCACAGGTGCAGGATTAAGAACACGACGAACGTTAACTACAGTCGATAGAGGTGCTAAAAAGAAAGCACGCCGGTTCGTGCGGGGCAACGGGAAACTTGTTTGTTGCACAGTCCACCCACGTGCAAGCTACAAGAACATCAACGAGTGCCTATAGCATCTTTTCTACAGCTGGCACACTCCTGGAGACCCAATGGTCCGTGCTGTATGGCCTGTACACATGCAGACTAATGTACCTGCTCGAAACTTCGACTCTCCATCGACGTCTTCAAGCGGTACAAACGCGACAGTGCCCGGTAGTGGCGTCGATTTGTCAAAACTGTATCTCGTTTCGCCATCAGACTAAAAAATAGAGCAGAGCCCGCGTTCATGCATTGCGTCTTCTCAAAGGCCAGACCTGCTGAATAGATAAAATTGTGTGCTCTCCAGAGCACAGTAAAGTACGTATTAAAAGTAACTGACAACCAAAGCAGCGACATCACACGACCCTCCAGTCCATAGAGATAAATTAAACAAACAGGCGCGATTCCTCACCGAAAGCACCGAGGAGCCTGACGGAAGATCATCTTCGAGTAGAGAACAAAACTCTTCGCACTGATCAAGCGCGACCTGCAAACCCGAACGAACGAAAAAGTCATCGCCCTTGCGAATCAAGCGCAACACTAGCACTCAACTCACGTCGTATGGATTGCGAACTGCAATGAATTCCCACTCGCCATCGAGGTCCACTCCGTCGAACGTCATTCTGTACAATACATATGCATGTATGCAAAATGAGACGTAGAGCAGCGCCTGTCACTCACCCTGCGTTGGACTCGCGTTTGAGCTTCTTCGCCAAAGGAGCCTGCCTCGTGTCAGCAGCTTCGTCACCGCCGCCATCAACGAGGAGGGATTCGTTCCTCCTTCGTTTTCGAGACTCCGACATAGATGAAGGTCGTGTGAGAGTAAAACTTCTACTAAAAACGAGAAAGAAACGTCACATTTCTCCACAGTGCTCGTTGGGAGCGACCTCAGTCTCTTCTGTCTGGCTCGGCTCTGTCCTGCAGCTATTATAGACATAATCGACGCGAAAATCACACGCGACGATAGCGCTAGCATCGCAAAAGCCAAAGACGACGTCAGGGGAAGCGCAGAGAACATAATCAACGCCGAAGGAGCTTTCAGGCAGGAAACAAGCACGAATGAGAAACACAAATACACCAGCAGCTGCACAGCAGCGCTGACAAAGAAAGAGCGATCGAGTAGAGAAACAACTAAATGGCGCCTGAAAGACGCGAAAACTCACACATTTATTTCGCTGTAAAAAGTACGAAACAAGCATTTGGCTTTGTGGTAGAATAATTTTTGCATGTCGTTAGAAGTGAGAAATAAGTGATCGAGATAGTCTTAAGCAGATATTTCTCACTTCTAACGGCATGCAAAAATTATTCAACCACAAAGCCAAATCCTTGTTTTGTACTTTTTACACCGAAAGAAATGAGTGATTTTTCGCGTCTTTCAGGCGCCATTTACTTAATTGATCCGTTTAACTTATGCTACGCAAAGTTCAAGCTGCCCTTGAATCGATTAAGTTTTTCAAATAAAAATTACTTCTTTTATCGTTTTCCCACACGATTTTGGCCAACCTTGAAAAACGTAAATTTTCGGGGGATCCAAGCGAATCCCGTTATCCTCTGGATCTCAAGATCCCAAAATCCGACGGAAACGAGATATAGCTAGGAACAGTTCTCGGGACATTTTAAAGTTGCTGCCAAAATTTAGTGGTCGAAACTTTTCCAGATCTTGAGATACACCCCGGACAGACAGACAGACCACCGACCGACCACTACCACCTTTCTTTTATCGTCGCTCGCGCGCGCCACCGCGAAAAATACGCAAAAACATAATAATACATATAATATCGACTAGCACATATACATGCGTACTCGGTACCGCCTGCACTGTAGCGACGCTTGGCCTACCGCACACACAGACAATGCATAGAATATTACACGGCATGCAACCACAAGTATTCCACGCAGATACTTTAATACATTATAATATAAAGCAAGACAAACTAAGAATTACCAAACTGTATAACACAGCAAATATGCCAAAGTAACGACAAGAATGTGAGCACTATGTGCTACACAAGAGAGGCTGACTCTTCCTCAACGCCTTATTGATAACCTTCCAGTCATCATGCGCGTCCGCATCCGCCAGCCGATACACAATGTACGGCCCTGCAACAGCGACAGGCCGCTTACGTCTCGCGAGGCCAAACTCGGAAGACTTCGCAGGTGTCGTCGATGAAAACGCTACTTCATCTGCCGTCATCGGTGGTGATTTCGACGCGGTCGAACCGTTCGTCAACGTCGTCCAGTTGTCAGCTGCGGCAAGCGGTCGTCGAGATTGGCGGGATGGGCGCTTCTTTTGCGGTTCTTCTTCCTCCTCTTCTTCTTCGTCAGACTCGTCCTCTTCTTCGTCGTTGCCATCCTCCTCATCGAATTCGAGACGGTTGACGCCCAGTGTAACATCGTCCTCTGCTTTCTCAAGATAGGCTATCTTGTCCTCCATGTCTTGCTTGAGCTTTTCGCGGAGCAGATCTTGTTCGTTCTGCAAGAAAAAATGGGAAACTGATTGCGTTTGCATAGAAAGAAACGCAAATGTAAGTAAAACACATGCATACTTCACACACACAGACGGACACACACAGACAGACGGACGCACACACACACACCTCGGTGTTTTGCTCGGCAGCAATGGCTTCGCTTTCGAAAACGGTCTCGATATTCGCCTCTCGCAACGCTTTCAAATGTTCTAAACGGACAAAATAAAACACGGAAAAAACTTTAAAAATGAAACACAGCCAAACGCATGCGAGCTGTGTTGCCTACCGATCACTTGAACTCGGCTCTTGTGCGTTTCTTCGAGCGCTTGCACGCGAGCAAGATAGTCTGGAGATTTCTCGGTCATGACATCTTCGAGCTGGCGTTCGACCTGTTGCAATCGTTCCCGATACAACCTATGCATATGTACACGCGCATGCGTAATATGATAGATGACACTACGAAGGTGTGTGCAGTGCGTACAGTTCACGAAGAGCGTGGAATTGCCGCTCGAGATCGATCAGATCCTGAAAGATAAAGAAAATATCAAGAAGATGTGAATCCAAAACCATCGAGTATAACATACAACGTATTGTGCCACGCAATAGCTAGCAATAAAATAAGCCCTCTAGTTATAGACAGCAAAACACCTAAAGGTCTACAATCAGCTTACCTCGACACACTCTGTTCGTCGCTCTTCGCAGTTCTCTTCATCTCCATAAGCACCTAATCGTGTAAGCATTCACTCGTTTGAAGCACGGACATCGTTGACGAAACGTACATAATAAGTCTACCCTCGCACCATAAAAACGAGCATATCGATGCATCGTCTGTTCAACATTCGTTTACACGGCGTACTGTGTACGACAGACGACTATATGTCTACAAACTATGTATATATTAAATAAATATGCCTACTTACCGCCACTGCTAGAGCAATCGCTTTCGGATAAGCTCTCTGAATCATCTTCGTTGTCCGAAATGTCTTCATAGTTGTTCTCTGCCATCACGAAAGACGACACCTATACCTCCACAATTCAACGCAAGAGATCACCAGAATAAACTATGCAAAGAGCGTTTCCTTCCCTCATCAGTCAAACATTTGCGAAATTTCAGCCAAGTATGGGGCATTGGCTAGTTGTTAGG
>JAQGBB010001965.1:0-12005 GCA_034691745.1 Prismatolaimus dolichurus | reverse complement strand
GAGAAGGACGACGAGCTCTTCGCTGCCGCCGATCATCGTGCGGAATCGACGGCAACGCGCTGAGAGAACACCAAAGCTGTTTTCGACCGGTCGACGTCCATGAGAAACTCGATAGTTTAGAACGAGCTTTTGCATCGTCTCGTCGTCGAGCTTCTTGCTTTGTCTCAACGGATAGCCCTATAATCATCAACCAATGTAGGCAATGGGGCGAAAGCTAAAGCCAAGTAGAATGATACGAAGCTTGGTGGAGCAAATGGGAACTGGAAAATGATAAGAAACTTGGATAGATAAGGGCGAACCGAGGGAAAAGAAGAAAACGGGCACAGTGCTAAAACTGTGGGACAAAGTGGCACACCAGAGTCTATATTACCTTTTGAAGCCATCGCAAGTGCTGAAACGCCGAGTCGCCGACGATGAAAAAGGGCATCGGCGGTTCAGTGGTACTGGGCAAAGGTTGGTCGTTCGGTAGCTGAATCTCGCCGGAAGCGATTTTCTTGCAGAAGTCGGTAGTCTGAAAAATCGCTGAATCACCGCCGCCTCCATGGGCACCAACGTCGACGAAAACGAATCGATAGAACGCGTCGCAAACAGCGAGCAGGACGAGCGACTCGAATGCCTTGTGATTGTGGCAGCCACTGCCGACGCCGGGGAACTTTCCGTCGACGGTGCCAACGCAGTTCGGGAGTTGCCACAGTCGCAGAAATTCTTCGGCTTTTCGCAGGAAGAACTCCCTCGTGAGCGGCGGGAACGCCAACGGTCGAAGAACCTCGACGATAGCGAAAAGAACATTAGGAATTAATCGGCGCTCCAGTGTCGCGAAGGAAATGAGCCAGTTGACTGATAGGTATGACATCGACATTTCATGGAAGAGATAGCTAAAATCGATAAAACGCGTGGTCGTGAAGCTAATCGAAAAACTACACTCTGTGGCCACTAGAACTCACTGGAGCGTCACAGCCAGCATCTCGTCAGTCGAATACTGTCGCTCAAGAGGCTGCCGACTTTCAAGGATCTGACGCAACTTCGGCGTTACAAGCTCAAGTAGCTGGTCGAACTTCGCCACGGACATTCAATAGATCTTGTGGAACAAGTTGGTGAAGGTGAAGTCACTCACCTTCAACGAATTCGCGAACACCATGAAAAATGAGCGAAAATGCGAGAAACTCGGAAATAACGTTCACGCGCCAAATTTGAGCATTAAAAATGGAACCGCGTCAATCATCTAGCGCGCGCTCTGATTGGCTGTTAGCTGTTAGTTTTTCTTGCATTTTTGTTCGAGCGTTTTCTGCAAAAACGTAACATCGTATGCCGTATGCCGTTAGTTTTTGTGAGTGTATTTCGACACCCGCATACAATGTTACGAAAAACGCCATACGATGTTACGAAAAACTGAGTGTATTACGGGCTTTATCAAAGCTGATGCTGAGTAGATTCATCCAGTGATTAAAATGGTCGATCCGCTGCAAACTGCACATATTTTTCAATGGTGCGCCTTAGCGTTTGGAGTTTACCGTTAAACTTTGAAACGCACGTTGAAGATACGTAATTCATAAGGAGTCATTCGCAAATTATAAATTTTGCCTTTTTGACTCATTCCGTTTCCCAAGCATCATTAAAGTACCTTTACGCATTGACTATTTTTGCGTATCTAGTCATCCTAGTTTAGCATATATTTCCATAACTGGTGACGGCAGGTGTCTTGCAGTTTGAAGGCAACTACGTCAGTTTATATCGTACTGAAACATGAGATAATGAGCACGAGAGCAGTAGAAATGTACATACCACAACACTAAGTCTAACTTTTCTGCAGAGAATAAAATTATCTTCACACTTTTTCATGGTTGAAAGAATGGGAGATCCGATGAGACTTCGTATGCTTTTAAAATGCAAAAAATGTCTTCACGTAAATCAATAACCCAAAAAGTGATTTCCTCATCAGTAATTATTCATTTTTTGTGGCATGTAGAAAGGTAGAGCGCTCACAAAACTAATATCTTATCGTCCGATAAGGAATCTCCTCAAACTCCGCTCACCCAGCCTATAATCCAATTCATTCGAAAAGTTAGAACAAGCGCTGGAAAGAGCAAGCGCTTGGTTTTAAGGCACACTCACTACGTGCGCGCCTTATGCGATGGCCTGTGTCCCCATGTCTGTGTGTGTATGCGATCACGATAACTTTCGAAATAATGCAGCTAGCAGACTGAAATTTTCAGTGGAAATGCTTTAGAAGAAATGTAAGTTCAGGTTTGATGATGGGTGTTGTGGACCTAATACAATCCGGATAGGCCGCGACATAAGGACTATTCCCATGTATAACTAGCGTGTTTGTTTGATTGATAGTATAGACCATCGCATGACCCTAAGGACCGTAATCTCGTTCCAAATTCAGTGGAGAATGACGCAAAAGTACTGTGTAATTAATTGCTCGAAGTATTTTGGCAATGTTTTTGAAAGGGTAGATTTTTTTAACCAGCGCCACGACCAGGGTCACATGACGCCATTCGCTCACAGTCTTACCGTAGTGCGAGAGAGGTATTTTTTGGACAGTGCTCATAAAGTTTGAAGGATAGTCAGTAAACGTTTCCCAAAAAGTATATAGAATGAATTTTTGGACCGCCCGGCGCAATGATCAGGGTCATACGGCGCCATTTGACCACAAAATAACCCTGGAGTAATGGAATCTTGGTTCAGCAGCACGCTATAAAGTTTCTGTCCAGTAATAACACTTACATGTGTAAGAGTGTCGCAGTTTGTAAGGTTCAAGTGCCATTTCAACGTAGAAAACTTGCACTCAACAGAAACTTTTGAAAGTATCAAAACAAAGCAGCATTCGTCAACTTTATGGTTAGAATTCCGGTCTATGCATCTGGGACACATGAAAGAAACAAGTGCATATGGAGGTAATTTGCGTTACCACGTATTGTAGCTAATGGTCATACACACGATAGATGAAAGGATTTGCGACTGCTAGCACAGCAATACAGAAGACACAAAATTTCACCTTGAACCCATCGTCCATGAACGTTTGCGGGTGAACCACTGACCAGAAGACCACACTGTTATACGGTAGCCAACAGAGAGCGTAGACGATGACCAGGATCGCCGAGATACGTAGCATCCTGTTTTGCCGAGCGCCGACAATCGGAGCTATTGACTGAGACGAAAAGTGCTCTCGACTATTAATCAATCGAGGAATACTTTTTCGCGTAGCTACCACCGGGGTTAGAAGCGGATAGCTCAGACTTCGGCGCCGCTGCATACGGGCCTTCTTTCGTGACTCGCTGGCAGGTAAACGTGAAACATTTTCTTTGCCCACGTTTAGGGAGACCGAGCTTGGAGTGATCGGCAAGCCCTGATTGGCCTCCAAGCGATAACGACGTGCCCAATCAGCGGACGCCGAAGATTCTAGTCGGCTTATTATCAGCGACGTTTCCACTGTCGATCCACCATTGCTGCACTGGACTGCGTCGTAGCTATTGATCGCAAGACTCTCGTTTAGGGGTCTAAGTTCGATCTGCTCAACGAGGGTGGCTCCCGCAAGCGTTCGATTCCTCGACGATCTGATCTTCATACAGATGATCGCGTAGCAGGCCGCTATCACAACGCACGGAACGATCGATATTGTCAGCGTGTGGACGAGCATGTAGGCTGAGACTAGGTCAGCCACTAAATGCCACTCTATCGTCGTGCCATTTCCAATCTCGTGGTGAATGACGGTGGTGCAGAACCACCGAACACCGCTTCCATCGACGTGCTTATCGTCCGCAATCGCGATTGTGCCCCAGAGGAAGAACTGCGGTGAGCTCAACAGGAACGCTAGCGCCCAAGCCAGAGCGATTAGAACGCGAGCTCGTTTCAACTCACCAGAGTTCTGGCGTCGAACACGAACGATGCAGACGGTAAGGAGACGATCGACCGCGATGACGACGATCGTGTTCGAGCATGCGTGGAACGCGACGGTTTTGATGAACTGCAGGAACTTACACGCTGCGTTGCCGGCGAGGAACTCCGAGTGCGCCCAGGTGAGACAGAAGTTCTCGACGAGATAGACGTAGGTGATGAGGAGGTCACAGATGTTGAGACTTCGCTGGAGGTTCAGGAAGTGCGGTGCCAGGCGACGTCGTTGGGCGTCGATTTTCAAACACCACAGACGATAGAAGCCGACGAGGCTGCACGGAGCGGCGGCGCTGAAGATGAGGGCAAGCACGACGAGTTCGACCACTTGATTCATAGCAACTGCTTTCTCACACGTAACGAAGTGTTCGTGACGCGATGCACTGAGCAGCGAAAGCGAGTCTATTTTGTAAATCTTTTAGGTTATCTCGACGAGGCGTTTGATATTGTGTAATTTCTTAATTAGCAAAGGTGTGATCAGGAAAAAAGGAAGTCGTCTTTTAGCTAAATGTAGCGGTGCTAAGAAACCAGCAAAGAAGCGCGAAAAGGAAAGACAAAGATTGCGGGCTAAAATATTGACTGAGTCGCAGGATGGCTCTTCACTCACAAAGGCGCATAAGCGTGGCGAGCTCGCCCACTGGCAATTGTCTGCATGATTTTAATTATAGTAGAGCACGTGCGAAAATTACAGGTAGTTGTTACAACGGGACGGGCAAAGTCCAAGTGTATCTTGCTTTTGACAAGGAAACGTTCGTGCTGTTTCACGAATCGTTGTCGAACAGCCTGAAACACCTTCAAACGCTAGGTGTTCCATGCCTTTTATATGCGGTACTGTCTTTTTAGCATACGCCGGATTTTGTCCGTCGGGAGATTCGGGAGGGACTGAGGGAATTTTCTAAGTTTGCCCACATAGCTATCTTTTGTTCCGCGCTAAGCGCTACAGGCAGAATGCGAACAAGTGGGATCGGCATAGCCGAAACAAGTCGGACGTGCCGATCCGTGGCCCAATTACACGTATAAACCCTGTATAAATATTAAAAAAATATCCCTGCATATTTTCTGCAAATTTCAAATTTCAAAAATATATCCCCGCAAAAAAATTCCTGCATATTTTCGCAGGGAAGTAGCAGCTGGTCACTCTACGAAAGCATTTAAAAAGCTGGAATGCAGTTTGGAAGACAGCGATCTCTCCAGTTATTTTTTAGGACAATTCAAGCTGAAACACTAACGCAACGGGTTTTAACCCAGTCTGCTGCGTGCCGACTTTTTTGCACTTGCGTATAACGGAGACCGCGATCACTAATAAATAATTCTCCATGATTTTTTTATATGGCAAACCGGATTGAATTTGGTCCCCTAACTCCAATACTGAACCCCCAACAATAAACCTGCACATATGTTTATATTCAAGGTCCAAGGTACCTAGTGCAAAAGCCCTATCTCGATCAGCTGCGTCTAGCTCCCGATCGACATACGAGAGTCGATTTTACCATTGATTTACCATGGGAAACAAAATTTGAGAAGCTCCCTGCCTCCAATATTGCACCCCCAGGGTCCATCTTCGAACTCGCAGTTGCACTTCACCTATAGTATCTGATGCAAAAACCCGCGTCTTAATCGATTGCCTTCAGATCAAGATAATTTTTCTACGGACAGAGATCATCGCATTGGGCTCCACTTGCGTGTCAGTTAGCCTAAAAACCTGTCTCTAAAATCAGAGCCGTTGGAGATACGTGCAGAAAGTGTTAGTACAAAATCTTGTTTGAATCGGTTCAGTAAACACAGAGACATTGCGAAACATCCAATGGTCATGATGACGTCATTACCGTTCATTCGACCTTCAGGTGACCTCATATATGTGCAAATTGATGTGCGCTAACTTTAGTTCTTCAAATCTTGTTGTATTTCAACACGTAAAAGCGAGACGGACGTACCGTACCATAGGCCCACTTACATGTACGGAACTATTTTGACTTTCAAATATTTTTGCAAAAATTAAAAAATTAAAAATTCTCCCAGTGGTGGGACGTTTTCGCTGAAAACTGGCAGCTCGATTATTTGGAGCTATACAGCTTAACTACAGCTTATGAAGCGAGAGAGGGTAAATTTCGCTTTAATACGACGGCTGAAACATTTCGTCGACATACTTTTTGCCGCTTTTCACGCATGCGTAGTTCCAACCAAAGAGCACGCGCGAATGATGAACAAGTAAAACCGCCGAGGAGCGGAAGCGCATTCTGCCTATGGCAAAAAAACCTGAAAGAAAATTTTGATCTTGCTATTTTTTCGATTTTTCTGGCTCCGCGGTTGACTAATAAGTAGGCGTTGTGATTGGAAAACTTGCCCGAAAGGTAATTACGTTGGATCGAAACAAGGTCGAGTAGCGGAGAAATAATTTTAAAAAGTTTCAGATTGTACACTGCAGGCGAAAACGCACCCAAAAACTACTCCTACTGATAAATGAGATTTGAGGGATCTCCGATTTAAACGTCATGCATTTTGAGCTACACTAAAGCATAAATTCGTCCGTTGCTAGTGCTGCAATCACGAATTACAAAATAGTATCGTCAGCACGGTTCTCTAACAGTAGACAAGATATACAAACGGGTTCACAACAGCTAACAGCGCAATGCAGAAAGTGGCAAATTTTGCCTTAAATCCGCTGTTGACGAACGTCTCCGGGTCTACGATTGACCACAGGGTGATGTAGTTTTACGGGGGCCAGCATAGCGCATAGAGAATGACCAAGACGGATGATGTACGGAGGAGTGCATTTTGTCGACCTGACGGCGGCCTCGAGTTCGTGCTCATTGTTGTTGGAGACGTCGCAAGTGTGACGTCACCAGAACGACTAACCTTCAATCTTGCGCTAGCGGTGAGCACCGAGAAGCTCGTGCTTCGGCGTCTACCAATGTCAAGCTGATGTGTTTCTGCATCATCGCTATAGTTGACGGACGTATTGTGGACCATCATGGTGACGTACTCGCTCTGGCTCTGCCAGGCTTGACTTAGCGACGTCTCAACTACCGTCAAGCTTCGATTTCGAGGAACTGCAGGCACGGGACTGGGCGCTGTCAATGGCGTCGGAAGCTCGCGCATGAGCGACTGTTCCACATGACGATTCGAGTGCGATCGGCTCGTTGACGCCCCACTCTTTAAGCAGACGACGACATAGTAGATTGCGATGACGAAGCACGGAACAATCGATATCGTAAACGAATGAACGAACATGTAGGCGAAAAGAAGATCTGATTTTAGCTGCACAACTTCTTGCGTTTGACTGGCGAATTCGATTACGGTAGTGCAGATTCAGTTAGGGCTCTGATTCCCAACCTCAACGAGTGCCGTCCTCCCAAACGAAACATTGTGGACAGCTCAACAGGGCCGGCACCCACGTGACTGAGAGAAAAATTGAAGTTCGCTTCAGCCCGCTCGCGTTGCGCTGCAGAACGCGAACGACGCAGACTGTTTAGAGTCGGTCGAGTGCGATGCAAACAATCGTGTTCGAGCATGCATGGAATGCGACGGTTTGGACGAAGTGCATTAGCTTGCACGCTGCGTTGCCGGCGAGGAACTCTGAGTGTGTCCAGGTGAGGCAAAAGTTCTCGACGATATAGAAGTAGGTGATGGGGAGGTCGCAGACGTTGAGACTTCGTTGGAGGTTGAAACAGTGTGGTGCCACGCGGTGCCCCTGAGCGGGATTCTTTCTTCGTCGACACCACAGGCGGCAGAGCCCAAAAGCGCTACACGGGACAGCGGCGCAGAAGAGGAACGCAAGGACGACAAGCTCGATAGTGCGCATAGTTTAGCTTTTCTAACTGACTTACTGAACTGCTAGCTTCTGACGAGACAGTGAGCTAACTTCTAGTTAGCTAAAAGGAACTTGGTGTTGTTGTGACAGACGAGAAGTCTGTAGGCGTGCAAGCGGTGGCTTCAGCTCAGAATCAACATAATTCGTCAATCGAGACTCGTCCAAGTGACTTTTTCCCTTTTTGAGAAAAACACAAAAAATTCGCACATTTTTTGCCACTCAACCGATTTTCAAACGACAGTACACATATTATAGAAAATTGCTCAACGGATACGCCGGTTGTGCCCTTTTTCGATGGACCAGGAAATCGCATGCTACTGGGAAAAAACAGTTTATGATCAGCAAAAACGTGCGCGAGAGCCAGAACCGTCCAAGTGAAATCTTTGACGCTTCGCACTGCTGTTCAAGCTAGAGTAAACATATTTCAACAAAAGTTTGCTAACACACTCGCACTTAGACCAAGTACAAGTGGTGTAAACTTCCTTGACTCAAACGTACTGTTTACTGTTGCAACTTTGCTCGTTTCTCGGGATGAGCAAAAAGCTAGACTGCGAAGACCGGGCTGTGGACGTTGTTGCTAAATGACCAACAGAAGATGAGCTCCGAAGAATATGTTCTCGCTAATTTTGCTGAAGAGAGAACCAGTTTTTTGTAGAAATGCTGGTGGATGTCGACAGCGAAAGTGCAATGAACTAAAATGACTTGGATGGGTCTGGCTCTCGAGCTGCGACTTAGATGGGTCTAGCTCTCGAGTGAGCTTGAGAGCCAGACCCATCGAAGTCATTTTTATGTGTATCTCGCTACAGCGTGGGAATCTTTTCCTGCTGCCTTCACGAGCAGACGCAGACTGATTTCGCGAACATTTCTGCATCAAGAACTCATTTTCGAAAAAATCATCACTCGGACGGGTCTGGCTCTCAACAGACGAATTGCGTGGCTCTACTTAATCCTCGGAGGGTGACGTACACCTTAATATTTATCTTATAAACTCCGCGGTAGTCGGTGATTAAAGGTCGTATTATGTAAAATGATCGAGTTCTCGTAATGTGACGTATCAGGTCACTGGAGGGAATTAGTCCGGACGCGCGCACAGTGAACACGTCGCTCTATATATTTTCCTGACAGGGTGAGCGTCGCCGGTGGATTAAACAAAAGGTCAGGTTGTTTACAGCGAAGCCATATGCAAAATCGAACGTTGCCTGGGGCTGACAATTTTATCTGGTTGTAGGCGTCGAGATGTTTTGTGCGCTTGTTCTGCGTCCACCGTACCAGAATTGTGTGATCTGAAAATAGCCGCTCGCTTTTAGCGGCACATTTTACACCAACACTTCTGGTAATTTGAGCTTCACTTCTGAGGCATTGCCGACAGCTGACGACGGAGTTGAGAGTTGTCAGTGCCGACTGCAAACACAAACATCTTAGTCTTATCTTCCCACATTTGAAGACGTCTTCTCGCTTCGCAAGCCAGGATCACATGCCGCTTTAGTCTCATTAGCGATGTGTGAGCTGCAACACTTCCTAAGGTTTTCGTAGTCCCCAAGCTACACGTGAAGGCAGACGAAAATTCGAGATCGAAACAATGCGTCACCCGTACATACATCTCCCTTCTCCAGGTTCGCATCCGCTGAGAAGAAAGCCCCTTTCCCCAAGATGACTTTACATATCGATAGGTTCCTTTGTCATCTAGTTTGCCCGACAACCGGGCCTTTGCACATACAAAGAGCTAAAAATTGAACTCAATCTCGACGATGTTCAGCTGCTACTGCGACTACGCGAAAGCGTTGACACTCGCGCGCGTCGCGTGCGCCATGGACGCTTTCGTTAACGGACTTTCGATGCTCGTTGGTGTCGCCGTCGTTTCTCGGCTCGACGTTCCTCATCTCGCCGCGCTGACTGTCACTGCCTTCGTCGTCCTCTCTTTGGTGATCTCGCTCACCGCCGTCGGCTTGGCGCTAGAACGTCGACAGTTGCTCGTCGTAGGCATCGTTGAGAAGGCGATCATCGTTTCGGCGCATAGCGTCTTCATCTTCGTATTCATCTTCTTCCCTGACGACGGTAGAGCGTTCGTACAGGAGCTTGTCGGCGAGCAATCGGCGGAAGAACTTACTGCCTATGTGGGCTTGGCGACGCTCGGCGTTGCGATCACGAGTTGGCTCTTCAAGGTTGGCTTTCTTTGTCTGCTAACGCGTACGTATAAAGGAATGAGAAAGTTCCCGAGGTTGCGTGTGACGGTGTCGAAGTTTGAGATTATTAGCTGTGAACTAGTAGCTTAGAAACTATAATGGTCATTGTTGTGCAAGAATTTTGACTTATCGGCACAAGGGAACTGTCTTTGCTGGCAAACATGACGCCGCGCTCCACAGCTCTGATTTTATAATTGATTGACTGCTGAGAGCTGCACGGCATAACTTGTAGCAAATTTCGAATTTCGAAGCAGAAATTTCGAACTAGTTCTTTTGAACTAGCGAATTTCCGGCATTTCCTCTGTCAGCACATTTTCATTTCACAAACTTGTTGCATAATGCGTGAAGCGCGCAGCGCGGAACTAAAGCATAGCTATATGGTCAGACGTGGACTTCCCCTCTCCCTCTAGGAAAAAGCTAGCATACGTCGAGAGTATACTTGTACACTATGGAATGGACACCAGAATGTTCCAGAAACGTATCTAGACAAAAAGTTCTTTTCGGATGGTGGAAGACCTAAATGCTTCTGTTCCAGTGTGTTTTGTCTATTCCAAAAAATTCTGGGACACGTTCGAGAAAGGCATTCCGCCACTATGCTCCTAAAATTCTTAGGCGGTTGTTTTTAAGCTCACTGACGTACGTAAGTGTGTCTTCTCTAATCGGAGGTGTCTGTCTGTTCGTCCGTGCATCACGTAACGTCCGAATGAAGAGGATTAACGGGCTAATTCTTTTTCTATAGATAGCTTAGGACTCGTAGGGATGCCATCGCATATTGGTTTCCATGGGGTTTATTCACTTTTGACAAAAAAATCGATGATAAAATGTTGGAAATTTGTTTTGGCTATATAACGGTTGATTACCTCAACGGATTTTGGTGAAATTGTGTGCGGCTTTCTGACTAGGCTTACTATATAGGACAACATTGGTAGATCTGAAACCACTTATGATAAAACCACCGATTACAATATGTTGCAAAGTTGTTTGGCTATAACTTTTGATTGTCTCAGCGGATATTACTGAAATCTTGTTTGGGGCTTTCTGATTAGACGTGCTCTATAGGCACACACTGGCGACCAGAGAACATTTATGACAAAACCATCGACGGCCAAAAATTTCAGAGCTTGGTTGACTGACAAACTGCGTCAGTGGGCCTCAAGGATCGCTACATCCGCCTTTTTGCAACTGGCAGGATGCATTCCGCCACTCGGCGATTGCTCTTGTTACTCAGCCTTTCTACTATACGTTCACGACTGCAAATTCGATGAATTCCTTGATCTGTGTATAAATCACGCTATTGTTTTGAATGTTTCGGTTCTGCTTCAGTATTTCAGAATATAACAATCATCGATGCGCTATTCATGCACTTGTCTCGCTATAAAACAATTAGAAGCCTCGTCGGTTTGTATTAAAACTAAAGCAGTTTTAACTTTATTTGAAATAAGAAAAAATGTTCGTACTTCCCATTGCATAAGCCTTCCTGGTTTACTCGCAACGCCGCAGTTGCGTAGAGCGCGATGGCTTCATCTACGCCGAGATCGCCCGTGATGGGCGCCGCGCGTGAGACGAAGCACCGTACCGTATACCACATAAAGGCGAGCGGCAGTCATATAAACTGGGAGGGAAATTTTGTGGCGTATCTCATCATTTTCCACTCTTACAATCGGGTCCGCTTTTAGTAAGGGTACGGTGCCTGTTATCTCGTCGTCGACAAGACAGGAAAACCTTCTTTTGCTGCAACACAGATTCTAAAGATATACATTTTTTACCATAATAAAAATTTTTGAAGTAAACAAATTTTTGAAATATTTTCAAGAATATTTTGTTTTACCTCGTACGAGTTCTGCGCGCATATCGACTCGTCCACCAGCAGGTGGATCGACGACAGTGCGAGTTCAAGCGCATAGCGTGGATATCGAAGCAGCCGCGGGCCATTTGTAAACTCCAATGTGATTGTGAAGTGGTGAGCCATTCAGTGGCGGAAGAGTAGTATACCTAAAACCCTGGACTATAACAAAAAATTTTGTTGTGATATATTAAAGGCTAGCGGGCAATCGACTGTTTCTATTCGTGCGTGCAAAGGCACGCGTTCTAGACAGCGGTGATAATCGAGCAGGATT
>JAQGBB010001964.1:0-12009 GCA_034691745.1 Prismatolaimus dolichurus | reverse complement strand
AATTAATAGTTTTAATTTTAATTAATAGTTTTAATTTTAATTAATAGTTTTAATTTTAATTAATAGTTTTAATTTTAGTAAGTTTTAAATTGATTTCAAACATCAATTTTATTCTCCTTAATTTAAAAATTATACTATAATTTTTCAAAAATTTTACTTCATTGAAGAAATCTCCGACAAGCTTCGCCAGCATGAGCACCACCATCAGCGGTAGACCGAACGTAATGTCCTGCGTTGCCTCCATGAGAATGACGCAAAGACTGACCGTCATCCGAACGGTACCGGCGAGGCTAGCCGCCGCTCCGGCGAGCGCGAATTTGCCGACGTGTATTCCAACCTGTGCGTCTAATAACACGTTATCTCGAAGGTGAAACCGAAAAAATTAAAAAAACCTCACGTTAAACTGTTTGTTAAGGCAGACGGCGATGAGACGTCCCCACGACGCGCCGATGAGTAGAGATGGAATAAAAGCCCCGCTCGAAACGCTTATTCCGTAGGTTAGCACCGACAGGAAGTACATCTCAATTGTGAATATCAGGAGGCTAATTGGATTGTAGTTATCTGGAGAAAACAGGGTAGATGAAAATCGATAGTTGCTAATATCCGTGTGATGGGCCGCACATAAATGACATCACCATTTACCCGGGCTAAAACTGGAAACTAAAGTTAAGCGAGACGGGCTACCGTAAGCCAATAAAATTATTACTGGAGGTTAGTAAGATGCAAAGTGACACTCAAAATGAGTACAAAGTGAATTATAAAACAAAAATCCATTTTGTTGAGCAACGATTGAAAATTTTGTATTTAAATGTGCAATTTTTAACTGACAAAATTTCCCGAATTAAAATTCAAAGTTTGAAACTTCCCTGAATTTTCCCCAATTAAAATTGACGAGTTTTATCGAATTAAAATCCTAAATCTATTGAAATTTTTTGAAAACCCAAAAATATGATAAAATGATGAAAATTTGCTAAACATTTGTCAAAAATAGTTAAAATTCGGGAACACGGGATCTTTGCTCATTTACTATTTGTAATAAAAATGTGTCTTTAGCTAGAAATTGCTGTAATTCCGCACCGTTAGAATGATGGAATAAATTCTTCGTGGCTCCTTCTGGAGTGACAAGAAAAAGTGAGGATAACGATGTATGCTCACCGTCGGGACACAGACCCTATAGGTAAAACCAGAAACGTGAAAAAACACGAAAGTAAGCCGACCCGGTGCCCACGACTAAGCTTTTCACCTTCACATTATTTGCAAGTTCTGGGATTTCGGTAACGTTTTGCACAACGCCGTTCAGTAGAACGTTCTGGTTGGGATGACAATCGCGCAAGAACGAAACGGTCACAAATTGAACGATTGCGGTTAGCGTCGCCACCGCAAGCACTTCGGCAAACTTTGCCCCCTTCGCGGTGACGAAGCGCATTCGCAGCTTTGTCAGTCGCAAGTTTAGCGCATTAAACGCGGCGCCGAGAAGACCGCCGAGAATACCGATCAGGAAGTAGAAGGGTATTTCGACGGTCATAAATTTTATGCCGCCCTGAAAAATTATCGGAAATTAATTCTTTTTCATTTTTTTTCATTTCTTTTTTCATTTTTTTTTTCATTTTAGGAATGATCTAAAATTTTAAAATTATTTATTTTTATTATAAAGCGCAAATTTCGATAATATTTGACAAATCGAAAATATTTTATTTCAAATTTGCAAAATATTACATTTTTATCTATCGTTCTAGAAACAGCTTGCCTCAAAGCTCCCAAAATCCGCAAGTCCACTGCCCGATAAATCTCCTCGACGACCTTCGTAAACGCTTTTGAGCCAATTCAACAAAAAGGCACAACTCATCGCAGAGAAGAACTGAAAATCAACAGTCTGCCTGCGATTGGGCCTTATTTTTCCTCCGAAAAAATCCAAACCATCCTCCACGTTAGAGACTGACTGAAAAAGCTCGCGCCCTCCTCAAGGCTGAAGAGCACACCACCTAAAAATTCGAAAATTTAATTTTTTTTTTCAAAATTTTAAGTTTTCTCAGTTACCTATTGGCGCCCCGAAAGCTGCTGCCACACCCGTAGCAGCTCCAACAGCAACGAAATCACGCAGTTCCGTATCGGATCGATAATACTTCAGCATCTAAAATATTGATTTTTGTAAACATTAGCAATATTGATTTTCAGCGTCCTTTAAAAGGCGCTCACATGGCAATCAACTCCATATTTTCCTCTCGTTCTTCCCTTCGACAGTGCTGCGGAGATACACGCGCCTGAGTGGATCATAGGCCCTTCCTAAATTGGACTTTTTTTGCATTTTTCCGAACTCAAAAAATGTCTTGTCACCTTTCCAACGATTAGTCCACCCGATACACTGCAGACAACGCCAAGCGCTTTGCCAATAAAAGTTGGCAACGCGACGATACGCGGAATTTTCACACCATTTAGAAAGCATTTTATATGTGGAATTCCACTTCCGGCTGCGATTGGCTAGAAAAATTTTACATTTCTAAATAAATTATTTTATTTTTAAGAGATTTTCAGAATTTTTTTATTTTTACTAAAATAGTAAAATTTTTACTTAAGCTTTAATTTTTTTTGTCAAAATGTTTCATAGAAGTACAAACCCCAGCGATGTAGAGCACGAGTGTTGCAGCAATGCTCGTGAAGAGCAGATTGATCGCTATCCAGATGAGCAACGGTTCGTACCAACACGACGTACCAATGCATTTGTTAAGAGCTGAATCATAGAAAAATAGATTTCGAAAAATATTCCACACCCTAAGGTGGGAATAATGTGAAAATATGCGCCACACTTTGCGGCTCTTGAGTGAATAACTAAGTGAAAGCAGGTAAATCTTGCATGAATCCGCCGCAAAATCGCGGAAGTTGCTGCGAAATGTGCACATTTCGGCGTAAATGCTTTCCGTTATATTTCATGCTAAAGTTTAAAAAATAATAAAAAAACCAAGTTTGCGTTCCCTTTGGTCTGGTTTTGGAATCGCGGTCGTAAAGCAATAATGAGGTCAGCTACATTTACAATTTATCTGGCAATTTTGGTTCTTTCTTCCGATCAAAGTTAGTAGAGTGCAAGCTGTTGCGGTCACGTGACAGCTACCCTGCTTCATGCCAACGCGTTCTTTCGTTCCAGAATCGACAACAAAATCATCGACGAGGACAGTACTCGTGGTGTCTCCTCAATCGTCTAGTAAAACCGTAGGGAATAATGCTTCGTCCACCCCAGTTTCAACAAAACCAAGTCTCTCGAAGCCAAAAGCAACGTCAGCTACTACAAAGCTAACGACAGTTTTCAAGAGCTCGTCAACGACGAGCGCACCGCGCGTTTCTAAAATCGACGTCAGTGCGACTTCCTCGATGCAACTGTCAAGAACGTCTGTCGCAAAATCTACGACGTCGACAACTTCTATCCCTACAGCAGTGGGCGCTGGCCATATTCCCATAATTGGCGCTTCTCACTCCTACGCTTATTATATTGTCGTGGTGGTCATCGTCATTCTCGCGCTTGCCTTTCTGGCCCATTGCAAACGAAAGCAGGTGCGAGCAAAAAAATAAATAATTCTAAAACATTTGGAAATAGAAATAAGATTCAAACCAAACAAACGTAAAAACAACTTCAAATTAAATTAAAATTAAAGTTAAATTAATCAACTAATAAAAATAAGTTAAATTAAGGTTAAGTTAGTTAAAATAATCAATTAATAAAAATAAATTAAATTAAAGGTGAGTTAAAGTTAATTAAATTAATTAATTAACAAAAATAATTCAAAATTTTGCAGATTGACGCGATCGGAAAATGGCGAACTGGACGCACCCTGTCGTACCACAGGATTCGACGTTCGTCGGACAGTAAACTAGTGCCCATTGATGATAACCACAACCTCTAAGGCTACACACGTGCTTGTCTTTTAAAAGTTTTGAGTTCTTAATGGATAGTTTGGCTTTTTTGCTATTCATTTTTATTTAACTGCGAACCGTCTACGCGTTCTTACAGGCGGCAAGCAGTTCTCTTTTCACTTTGTTCACTTCGGTGACGAAGATGATGACGATCAGGCCCAGAGCGGCCGTGCAGAAGCCCGATAGCAATGCGAGAAGCCATCGAAAGAGTGCCCGTTTTTGAAGCATTCCCTAAAATGTTGAAAAAAATAACAAGGGGGATCCACCGATCCTCGAGGCCTACTGACACCGCGTGTGTCAGCTCTCTGCGTTACATAACTATATGGCACACACAGAGAGAGAGAGATGTTGGATTCAGGTGTTCGAAAGTAGCAAAAAGACTTTTATACGTGTATGGATTCCACACTGTGGATCTTTATAACAGAGGCTTGAACATAGAGGCAAGACAGACAATTCAGCAATGGCGCCATGTGTTGCATAAAAAATTATTGTCATCGATGGTGTTGTCATAAGTGATTTAGGAGGTATCTGCATGTGCTGCGTAAAAAACATCTTTGCCAGATGGCACTCGCAAAATTTCAGCAAAATACATCGACACACTCAAGAGTTATGCCAAAACAATTTTACAAATTTTTGTCATTGATGATGGTGTCATAAGTGGTTTTAGGGCATCTTTATGCGCTTGTACAAAGACCTGCATGCCCGGATTGCACACATCAAATCTTAGCAAAATCTGTCAACACGTTCGAAAGTTATGGCCAAAAAATCTTCAAACTTTTTGTTATCAGTGTTCCTGTCATGAGGGTTTCTAGAGCCCATATACGAACTTGAACCTGGGTTACTCCAAAAGTACCTCCGCATGAAATTTCAGCCCGCTAGCCCTCCTGATTCAAAAATTATAGTGCTAACACACAGACACACACAGACAGACGCGACCCACAGCAATAGGGTCACTAAGGTATGTCAGTGGCCCTAAAACATCTGCCTCCAGCGTGAAGGGAGCATAGTGATTACGTAATAGCCCGGCTGGCCCATTTCGGAAAGGCTAAGGTCGCTTTCGATTGGCTCGAAGTTAAGGCTCTAAAAGCAAAATTATTTTCGTCAAGAAAATAATCAATATCAATTGATAATATTTTCACCGAGTTTCTTCTATTTGTACCTCAAACTTATCGCTGCCAAGGACGATCTCACTTTGCAGTCGCGTGAGCATCGGCTGCTCTTTGTAATGCTGAAGGGCATCTTCAGCTTCGAGCGAAAGTCGCGACTGAAAGGATTTCATCGAGGCCAGGGTGAAAATCGACGAGCGAATCGACCGGACATGTCTTCGCGGTGGACGAGTAGAGACGACGTCCATCCAGCTTTCCGAATACGTTCGTGTGTCTTCTAGGGCTTTGCCTGAATTTACGAATTTTCACCTGCTAAAGGGCTTCATCGAGAGTTGAACGCAGCTAGAGATTAAACGTGAATATGCCCAACATTTTCCAGAAATTTCTTGCAGACTGCGACAATCCACTCCATGTTTTTTCTGGCTGTTTTTGAAAATTAGCAAAATAGCCTTGCTTATTTTTAAATGAGAAAAAATAAAAATATTCGCTTGCTTATTTTTAAATAAAAAGAAATTAAGTTTAATTTACAAAAGTAATTTTATTTTACTTTATTATTATAAAGTAAAAGTTATTTTATTTTAAAAGTTGTCAACATTTGTTGTTATACATGTTGTTATATAATTAAAAGTTCAAATGTTGACTCAAACTAGAATGTTGCTTGTATATGTCTATATTATTTTTTAAGCGGAACTCATTTTTTATCGGTGAAACGGTAAATTCGATTTTTTACCTTGATTTAGTCGAGGCGAAACGGCGCTGTAGAATGAAGCGATGCTATTTCTTGGAAGAGCTGAAAAGCGATGTTTTGTGCGTATGTTCAAGCTGAAATTGCAGAAACTGATGCTTTACTTGGTGGCGCTGTATGGACGTCGGCACTGCCAGCCTCTGATTCCAAATCGACGTGGTTGTCGAACGCATGGTTTATAGCTGAGAAAGGAGGTTCGGGATTATTAGCGCTCTGTACGGAATCGAAGCCTCTTCTCGGAGCTGCGACTAAAGTTGGAAAGAACTCAAACACTAGCTCATCCTATTTTTGATCAAAATTGTTTCACCAAATAATTTGTCCTGACTCGCAATCTCCATCCCCACGTCGCCATCATGCGAGCTTCCCTCAACGTTCGTTGGCGTTTCTATGTTCAACTGCGGGAAGGTGCTGTGATAGGAGTCGAAACTTCTTCGAGAAAAAGCTGCAAGAAAAGTTTCGCGGAAAAAATTAATATTAACGTTCGGCCGAAATCGACTTTTCCGATTTCGGTTTCCGAAATCGATCAAAAATTTCGAAATTGGAAACGAAATTAACAGATCTGCTACCCATAAAGTAAGGGAAAAAAGCGTTTTTACTGTCACATGTTCTAATAAGCTTGTCGTTTTGCGCAGATTTTTATAACAACTTCTCTGCACCTATTTTCTCAGGGCGTAAGTGACAAAATGGCTTCAAATGTAACAAACCGCGTTAATTTTTTGAGAAAATTTCTGATTTTACAGCATGAAAATTGCATTTTTAAAGCATTTCTTAACGGTGCAATTTCGAAAAATCTCGAAAAATTTTCCATCGCGATTTCCATTTTCGAAATCGCAAAAACCCGAAAGTGTTTCGGATTTTCGAAATCGAAATCGAAATAGTTCGGCCGAACGTTAGTCAATATAGATTACGTAAAAGAATAATAACAAAAAATGCAAAATTTAACCATGCAAAGAATAAGCAATCTAAGATGATAAAAATTAATAGAAAAAATATAACAATTATTTAAAAAACTGAGAACTTTGACAAATTTTAATTAATTGCAAAACTTTTAAATAATTTTTTAATATTAATCTTAAATTTCATACCAGGCGAAGCCGACGATTTTACGGTGTTAGTCAGTTCGGCACTCGCTGCTGTCTCAACGACATCAAGATCGACGTCATGCATGATGCGTTCATCTGCAGCTTCGTTTTCCGCCGCTTCGCTGGTTGTGCCATTCTCGGCAGTGTCCATAATTTTTTGAACCTTTACTGACAAATCGATACAGATAAATCGGAAAAGCCAAATGGCATTCAGCCAAAAGTTAAGAAAAAGCATGAACAACCAAGATTTGCATAGTGATCCTGGACCTCCTTGGAGTAGTCACATGGTCCGCGGTACAGTCGTTTCTTCGACTTATAGTAGGTGCAAATGAGGGCAGTGCGCGTTTAACCCGTAAACGTTCCAACGTTCTGACCCAACCCGTCCTAATTTTTAAGGAAGCTATCACTACATGAAAACAAGTCCGCTCAACCTGGGAAAGTTTTTGGCAGAAGAAAAAACTCAAAATTTCCATTTTGAATTTGGAAAATTTTCAAATTTTTCCATGTTCGACGGCTCGTAAAAAACGAAAGCTCTCCCTAATTACCTCACTTTTTCCGCCTTTCGAGGAACCCCATTTTTGATCATTTTGGAGCCCCAGAAACTCGATTCTCCACGCGCGCAAAGGCTTTAAAAAAGCAAATTATTTCGCGGATGCTAGATTAACCAGTTTAAACCTCCCGTGGCATTGGGCAAAGTTATAAGCTGCGACGAAAAAGTCGAATCCTCGAAGTCTCTCTCGTCTTTTGATACTAGCAAATCGAAACATAAAACCGTATCAGTTTTTCTGCACTATTCGCCTGAAAATTATAGCCTGTGCACATCCGCCGTGCTTTTACCAGGGCGTGTAAGTGCTGCCTGCAGCTCACGCTATCAGTAGTTGTCTTAGCTTTAGCAGTCAGCTTTGTCGTTTCGCTGAGTGCAAAATGTTTTTAGTGAGACGCACGGCCTATGGACGCAATGTGTAGGAAGTCGCTTTCTACTGCGATAGGTAAAAATATCGAATATGATCTTTCTGGATTGTGCAAAGAGGCAAAAGTTAACCAAAATCGGTGTACGAAACTTTTCACAATTGCAAAGTTTTAAAAAATATAGCGAACACGCCTAGAATTCTCAGTCTTTGGAGCAAACAGAAGCTAAAGGGGTAGGATTAGAATTTTCACCTGAGCGGGCGAAAAATGGCAAGGGATAACAATAATCAAAAAGTTAGTCCGTGGAAGTGAAGAGAAAAAGGTCAAAAACAGAGATGACGTCCATGTATTACGTAATCAAAAAAATTTGAATTTTTCGATCCCTTCGCTCCTCCTGGCAATCAAAACAACATATGGGAAATATGCTACTAGCCCGCCCCGTCTTTCCCCTTGGCTGATCACGTAATAACAGGTGAAGGACACAAAATAGGCGTTTCGGTATGCGTTTTTCAAGATACTATTGTGGGTTACTAGAACCAAAAATCCTCGTCTATGGGCTTTGCCCCAGCAACGGGAAAAGAATCGAATCGAATTGCATTCGATTTCAATTCGACCACATGAAATTAATCTATTCGCTCTGACTCCAATTTTCGACCCACAGTGTTTCAAAGCCTTTTGTGATCAAAATTTCCCCGACTTTCACTCACACCCCGGTGAAATTTTTCGCAATATTTTGCCCTCGGATTGCCATATTTTGCTGTTTCGCACTAAAAAATCGCTGCTTCTGCAATTCAACGCGGAAAGTCGGTCTTCCTAGGCTTTGTCTGTTCGATACGATTCGGAGTCGATTCGATTTTTACCATTTTTAGCATTCGATTCGATACCAAAATTTTTTCGTTCTGACCCTCGCCACCCTTTCCGACGCCTGGGCCCATTTCGCCAACCGCCGTGTTCTCCGCTCAAAAAGTCTACCTCCGCCGTCGCTTTTGGCGCCAAACCGAGGATCGATTCGTCGTAGTTGAAGACTAGCATTATCCAGAGCTGAAGAGCCTGAACGATGTATCCTTTTGGATTTCTACTTTTCTATTTCTCAAGTGCGTTGGAGGTAGTGAGACTTGAGTGCACGTGGGTACAACATCCGTCAGCAAAGAATCTGGAGCTTCCTCTCATGTTTTCACCTATAAAAATTCGCCTTTTCGGAGCGCCAACGTCATCCCACCTGACTGGCGAAAAATTCAACCGACCCCCACCTCTGACGCGTAAACACGACATACTTTAAAGCAGAAAGCCCGAAATCGGGATTGATTACGACTCGTCACATTTCGTCGAATGATGAAAGAGAGATCACGTTCGCCCGCCGCGAAGACGTCGGCAGCGCGTAAACGTCACCGAGAAGGACTCCGCGTGGCAGGTTTCCGCTCCGCCCCCTCGTCGTAGGCGTTCGCCGAGTGCAGCCTATTTACACTTCTCTCGTCGTCGCCATACAATGATGCGAGTTTTAATGTAAAAAACCCTCGACTAGTTCGAAAACTCAGTCGAAAACGACGTTTTTGCGAAATGCTCACCAGCTACTTTTTCCTATTAATCAGCCTCGCGCAGACTTGCGCCCAAGTCGACTACTGGGACGATATTAGCATCGTGACGCCACCGATCGATAATGACGATCAGTCGTGCGATGTCCACTGTGTCGGCAAGTGCTACCAGATGAGCTTCGCCGAACGTCCGAATAGCACCGACGAGGAACAGTGCGCCGCCAATTACCTCTGTAAGACGTGCATTTTCGACCCGGTCGCCGAGCCGCTCGACCAAATGGTTATCGATTTTCCCGACGATATCCTAAAGTATAGCCTACGGTGGGCGACGATCGCCGACGTCGAGTACTACCTCGTCCTCTGGACGGCCGACCCGACGGACGCGCCGTTCAGCCAATCAGCGACGAGCGAGTGGAATTTTTTGCGGACCAGTGAAACCCAAGTGACCCTCCCGAGGGGGTCGCTCTGCGAGAACCTGCACGTCCGCGTCGTCGCGCACCGCTGGGACGGAAGTGCGGCGTCGTTTAGCGAACGCCTCGTGAAAGACGACGCTCCGCGGACGTTCGAGATTAACGCGCCGTTCGCGACGGTCGTGAACGCGTCGTTCGAGGAGAACATGTTCACCGTCGAGCATGTCGACCGGTGGGCATTTCTCAGGGACGAGCCGGTCACGTTTCTCACGCCCGCGGTGAGCGTCGAGGACGAGAACGAGACCGTGGGAAACTTTTGTCGTACGCAGAATTTCGAGATACAGCTTAACGAAGAGGTTAGCCTGCCGTCGGCGTTCACGTTTAGTGTTTTAAATGTCCAACGGCTACTCGAACTGGGATGCCGGCTAGCCGTCGCGCCAACCATCTCGGTTAGCTGCCCGTCGGGAAAACGCGCGTTTCCGCTCCCGAAGATCACCTTTACGCCCGACTGTCGGAACGTGGCCGGTGTTCCGCCCGCACTCTGCAAGGAGATTCCAGAACGCGCCTCCGAGGTGAGCCTTCCTGAGTGCGGCGTCTTCATGTTCGACATGAACGTGACGGCGCACGCGGTGACCGCAACAGCCGACCAGTTCGACGTTCGACTCGCGTGGAATACGCGCGTTCCGGTCGACGCAAAACCGGTTTCCTACTGGAGCGTTCACTATGGAACACTCGCTGGAACGCCGAGGGAGTCGCTCCTGTCGCCCGTTCGTGAACCCCTCCGGGCGGTGAATGTGGGAAGTTCGGTCAATTCGATGGAACTCCGCGGGCTGCGGATAGGTCCGGACTACTACTTTGGCCTTTGCGCTCACTACGTGCGCGTCGGCGAACCCGAGCTCTGGGTCGACTACAATAGGACCTACGCACGGATCGTGATTAGTAAGGAGCTTTTCGCGAATCGGCAGAGGACGTTCGTGCAACGGTCACGTGACCAGCTGTACCGGAGCTGCTACATTCCGGTGGCGCTCTCGCTTGCCTTTCTAGTCATCGCGATCTCAGTGGGGTTGATCGTTTTCTCGATCTTTCGGCGGAGACGAAATCAGAAGAATTTCGAGGTTGAACGACGGCTAGAACGTCTTTCGCTCGAACGCCGTCGGTTTAGGACTGATGGTGAACTGATACGAACGGGAAACGATTATTGTGTGGTGAAAGTGCCGCCGATTGAGAGTCTGGCGCCGGCTAACGGATGAAATGTTTCGTAATGTATCTGCGGTGATTCGTCAAAAATCCTACCTGTTTGTTGTGCCAGGACCACTTGCTAGGAGCACGAGAATTTTAGGACCCTGAAATCTGATTCGCCGAAAACTTTGAAACAGTCGCTTCTGACTAATCGAAATTAAAAACCTAACTCGCATTCTTTGAAAGCCCGAATCGACCTAAATCATAACAAATGGAATCGGCAAAGCCGAGAAAGAATCCTGCATGACAACAAAAAAGGTACAGGAATATTTTTTCGTCTGGAACACCATGAAACATTCTGGAACATACTGGAACAAAAAGTGTTCCATCACCTGGATGTACGAATTTTTTAGTGGCAGGATGGCCGAGGAGAAAAGGGGGGACGACGGGGGAAAGGGGGGAAGGGAGAATCCAAATCTGATCACTTATCATTTTTATTCCGCTTCGCTCCACACAGTATGCAAAAACAGATATTGCAGCACGAGTTAGAAGACGTCTCTATTCAAAAGTAGGATCTGCCAGATTTTAGGCCCACTGACCAAATCAATAGGCCTATTGCGGTGAGCCGCGTTGTCTGTCTGCCTGTCGTTCTGTCTGTGAGCACGATAATTTTCGAAAGAAGAGGGCTAACTTACCTTGTAAATTTCGTGATCAACGCACATGCCCAGTATACACAACATTTTCTGTACTTTTCGATTTTTTGGAGAGTTCCAATCTTTCTTTCATTTTGAGGGGCCCGGGGCACCCATGGGGGTCCCGGGGATAAGGCAAAAGTTTTGCCCCCGCCCCTCCCACTACCATCCCCACTGTAGTATATCGGACTTGTTTATTTACGTGTTCGTATTTTCTCAAAGTTCAAAATTTAGTTTTGTAATTTGTACTCGCACACGCAATTGAGAAGATGGTGAATGCAAAATCTACAAGCTATCATACAGGTTATTCAGGGTGGCGAGCGCCGCCGAACATAAATTTAAAAATAAATTCCTTCTGAAACTTTGATAAAATACATTTTTGCATCCTGCCAGAAGCGAGCGAAGCGAGCGTTAAAAAAAAGGATGCCTACTGGTCATACTTACAAAATCC
>JAQGBB010001963.1:0-12009 GCA_034691745.1 Prismatolaimus dolichurus | reverse complement strand
AGTGCATCTTCTCAAAGGTGTTCCGCGCGGCGGCGCGGAAGCTCTATGTCACGCCGATGACGACTTGCTTTCAACACCTCTTGAAATTTATTTGCTCAGATTCGTCATCATTGCACAACATAGAGGAGTTTCACGAGTTAACAGCACAGCCACGGAAAGTTGAGAACCGGCAGTTCGCTTCCAGGTACAGCAGCAGGAAAACGACAAGTTATGAGTGGCTTTCAAGAAAGCATAGCTTTTATGTAGGAACTCGTCGGGCAAGCGTTTAAAATGTGCTTTTTTCCAGGGAGAGAGCTGTGTTACTTTTGATGCACAAAGGCTTAGGCTTTTGGATTTTTCAGAAAGACTTAAGCTTAGTACTTAGAGTTCAGAGCTTAGGCTCAGGCTTAGGCGGCTGTCATCGGCGTTCAGGGCATGAGTTTAGGAAATACTTATTCCATGTAGCGTTAGTTTTTTACTTTCAGTTTGCGCTTTCTGGCAGTTTGCGCCCTCTGGCAGTTTGCGCCTTCTGGCAGTTTGCGCCTAATGTTGACGTTGAAAAGCTACGCTGATAGCGTATTTGAACTCAGCTTTATTGCTTATTCTAGAAACAATAAAGAATTGGCAAAAGAACGTTGTAAAATGCCAAAACTCCATCAGCCCGACTAGATCCACGCGTGTTGTATGGAGTCGGTAATTTCGCCGCCAATAAGCTTTATCTCAGTGATTATGGGTATGGCGTGGCTTAAACACTCAGCATGAACGGAATTGTTTCAATGATTGGCCGGAACTGAAATTGTCAAGCTTTCTCTTCACAACCGTGTGTACACACCCATTTTCGTTAATATCATTTATAAAATACCAAGAGACTAAAGCGAGTGCACCACAATAAATAGCACGTCGACTCAAGTGAGCTCAACGTCTTCGGCTGCTACTTGGCGCCTCCCAAATCTATACTGGACAATCCTAAGCAGTAGTTTGAACGGGAACAGAATGGCGTGACAAATGCCGAATATGCCAACGCCAAGCCACAATCCACACGTTCCACCGATGCTTGAAAACAGTTCCGAAAGACCCGTCGAAAACTGCTCCTCAAATATCGGAACCGTGAAGCGCTTTGCCGCCAGCTCAAGCGACGCTCCGTCGTGAACACTCACGGCACTGCACTCTTCAGTCGCCGCGGAAACGCCGTATGCATAGTGTCGATAGGTGCACGGGAAGAGACACGACTCCCAGCAGTTCGCGCCGTTGCATCGAGTGGACGCTCCAGCAAGCCGACAGCTGATGTGCTCGCGAATCGTTTGAACGTCGAAACAGATCTTCTTCGCAACCGTGTACGTATAGAGCCACGAAAACTGCGAGCAGTTGCACTGCTCAGTGTTCTCATTTGAGCGTACCTCGTAGGCGCCGAAGCACGAAAGTCGGGTGCCGCGCGAGGCTCGACTGCATCGCGCCGCTTTTCGGTCGATCTGGCGCAACTCCGCCTCCGTTCCCACCTGGTAGACTTGACAGCCGTGGTGGGGAAACTGAATATGGTCCTGCGTGATCGACGTTGAAACCGGGTCGCCGCTGAAGTCGAGCTGTGCTTGTGGAAAAAAAAGTTCCACTGACTTGTTTTTCGCTCTTTTTTCTGGATTTTGATGCACTCCTTTGGCGTCAACGCTCACGACCACTCGGTCCCACATGTTCTGAAACGAGATCGCGCCACCGGTGTTAACGCAAACGGCAAACTCCGACGTCGCCTTGCTGTTGAACGGTATAGCTCCGAGCCATGAGATCATATTCGGATCGCACGGATCGGTCGTCGTGATTTGTTTTCCACGCTGAATGGTCGCGATGCGAATGCGAACGGCTAGGCAAAGCCAGCTGCCAACGATCTTCGAAACACTCTCTGCGCTAACGTTTTGCCGCTGATGCCAACTTCGCAGTTCTTCAAGGTCGACGTCCCCGCCTCGAAGCTCGGTCGCCCATTGCGCGTAGTCGGCCGACCGACCGATCTCAATCACCGTGATCACGGAAAGCAGCTTGAGAGAACCCGAAAGGTAGTCCAGCGGGGTTATGTTTGCTCTTGCAGCAAGCTCCCGTACTGCTGTCACGTCCGAATGCAATAGAAGACGCTCGTTAGAAAAGTTGAGGAAACGTGGATCGTAAGTGACGCAGACGGTCGTGCCATCCATCGTGAGTCGCCGAAGCCCGATCACCGTCATCGTCGTGTATGTGTCTTCGCCGGCGTACTGCTCGCAAGCCTTGAGAACGGTTCGAACCGCCAGCGCCGTCGCACCGATAAGCAAGCCGAGCCAGAACGCAGATTCGGTCCAGTGCGCGGAACATTTCATGAATTGCAAACCCTTGAAGGCGGTCACCTGAATGAAGCTTTCAAACTCTGTTTTTGCGACGTGCGCGTATGAGTTTTCAACTTTTGGTTCAGCTGGCGTCATTTGTACACTTTTTCGAGACTAAATTGCGTGGCTGCTCTTGTCTTCCTTTTTGAGGGTTTGCAACCTGAGCACGAGCTCTGTTTGTGCACTCATCTCTGTCGCCAGGTTGGACACGCCAAAGGGGTCATTCACAATCCACGTAGACTCAAAAATGCATTTTTGTACCCCCACCCCCACCCCTGCCTCGTGGAGTTTTTTTAACACACAGGGATAGGCCATGTTTAACACATGTCGTGGATTTTCGGCCATCTCCTACACCCCCTCCATGTCCACATGGATTATGAATGACCCCAAATACATCACTTTATTGTAGGTATCAGGCTAACGCTGGATCAGTAAGCCAGATCTTTTTCCCGTGAGTTACAGGCTGGATTAGCTAAAAGCTGCTACTCAACAGGAAGTGAGGAAACGTTTGTTTTGGCGTCTCGATTTACGAGGGGCAGAATGAGCGGCGCCCTACCAGTGTTGACGCCCACGTGCGTGAGTGTGCCTAAAACAGTCAAATAGAGGGAATTTTATAAATCTTAGCACAAAATGTTTGAAAAGCTTGTTCTTATAAACCGCAGTGTCCGACTATTTCCTACGTTTAGCTTCTAAAAAAGAGATTTTTTAAATATTTTCATTTTTGCAAGAAAAACGCTCGATTTCACCCCGGATTTCGCGTTTTTCACCACTTCTGATCCGCCTGGAGATGATCATATCCCGACCTCCCACCTAGGAACACCCGTAATTTAACTTTCTATGTAGTGTGGCAACGGGAGCTACGGGAATTCCCGACCGGTAGATGATTTTTTCAAACCTCTATGTACGAAGTGCCAACCCTCTCATTTACCGTATGTACGACAAAGTTCCCAGATTATGCGATCTCGTGTTGCGTTGTAGTAGAAAGGCAAAAGGCCATTATTGCACTCCCCCCACTGATTGCCTCAAAATTGCACGACAGAAAAGCATGGCATGAAAAGTCAGGCTATTTGAGGTAGTAGGAGTTGAAAACGCAGTCTTTCCGCCGAACAAATGATAAAAAGACGTGTCTAAAAACGACATAAAAATAAATAGTGGAGTATAGGAAAGGTAGACCAAAAGGTATCGATGGATTGGGATATACAGGGAGTAAAATACAAAGGTTAAAAAGAAATTGTTTTGGTGGGAAGGTGTCACATTCGGAAGTCCGCTTTTACGAAATTTCAAAAAAAAATAGTAAAAGAAAGCGCCGTCGGCTCGATCATATACGAAACCACGCTGCGATGATCTCCACGTGCTCGAACGGGACACGAGACGATGGAAGGCGAACATGACTTTTTAACGCGACAGGTTCGACAGCCAACTTCTTAACGTTCTGTGGTGAAGTCAGCGTTCGTGCAAGAACGAAGTGTTCATAGCACAAGGCCAAAACTACAACAGTACTGGAGTCTAATTGTGAAACTATGAAAAATGCTAACCGATTTCGTCGATTGCACAGGGCTTTCATTGCAGCGTGTCACACACATCACTACTGGGACATTTTGCAGACACGACCTGGAGCGACAGTGCATGAAATAGCTCCGTGATTGCCTGACGCGCGATGTCATTTCTAGGCAAGCAGAACGGTCCAAACAACCGTATCCTTGCTACCGATCTCGTATTTTTCGAAGATTTACTGAAACGGGGTTGTTACGTACAGCAAATTGATGTGGTTCGGCTCTCGCGTACCGCGAACATGTGATTAACCAATTAGCCTACAGTATAGCCGCTGAGTTACGTGATTTGTGGCCACGAGTAACCAGCTCAGCTTGCTACACTGTGCGTGACGCTCACGCCAGGGGAAACTTGACTGTCTCCGAGTTCTGAAGTTTACTAGTTGAGTAGAGCAGCGTCGCTTAGTGCAGACATGAAGATCGGCTCAAATTTCAAGCACTCTTTCCTTACAACGTAAGCTTTTGTTATGTTTCTGCCGCAAATAGTCACGACCCATCGCTAGAACCCGATGATACGAGAAAAGTCTTTCAAGAGACACGACAAGGATCTGACGTGCTTCCCAGTTTAAATCAGCTTCCACGTGGCTTACAATGAATGTCGCGCCGATGGAAAACTTCAAGAACATTCGCTAATTCGCTTGTGCTTTTAGAGTTCAACATAATAGAAACACAAGCACAGTTTACAGAAGACTTCATACAAGCACTCAAAAAGGTGCGTTGCACTGAAAGTTCCCTACAGTTGCTGCGAACAGCTGCCAAATGGTAAGCAATCGGCTGACGACGTGGTTCATAACCGCGATAAAAACAGCGAAACAATCAATATGGACATGCGCGAAGAATTCTCAAAACTGAGCCCATCAAAGTCAACGAAATCTCATCTCAATACGAGACAACGCGCAATCTGCTGCTATTATTAGGCTATAAATTACGCCTGTTGCGACAAAGCTTTCTGTCACTTCACACCCCACATCTAACAGCGTGACATCACTCTGCGTGAGTCTCATTGGCCGGAAATAATAAAACAGCGTTAGCGCGAGCAGATCGCCAGCGGCAAACGACGCCACCTAGAAACGCCAATTACCGTACTTTCTTGATTAATCCCTCCGAGGGATTACTCAATTTTTTGCCATTTTGAACCAAAGTTTTTGTAATATAATAATCCCCTGGGGGAATTATTACGGAAGTGCCATTTCATGTGCTTTGAAAATAAAATTTGTACAGCGGTAAATTTTGTGCCTGTAATGGAAACTCACCCTCCCACAATGTGCTCTGACCTCTGTGCAGCCCATACTTTTGCTTTTGACCAAGAATTTCCCTGTTACTACGTAAAAAACCGTTTGCCGGCTGGAAAAAATCATATATAATTAACTGACCTCTCAGAAACAATTTGACAGAATAATTCCTTCACCGGAATAATCCTCGGGTGGGATTAATTGGGCGGGGATTAACCCAGAAAATACGGTAGCCGTGCGACGTTTTTTCAACTGACGTAATGAAAATCTTCTGCCAAGCGAAACCCAGACACCCTTTTCGCAACTAGAAGATGTTTGTGCGCGGCCTCCTAATCCTCGTCGCGACACAAGGCGCGACACTGATGGCGCCAGACGAAAAGCAAGTTCTGCATGACTATATCGTCGCCGAGTGTGATTGGTCAAGCGATCTTCTTTCAAGGTTTTGTCAAAATTCTCTTCTCACCGTTCGTCCTCGTGAGCGCCATTCTCAATGCGAAGGTCCTCCGAGAAGTTGGCAGGGAGCAGGGCATCTATATTATGCCCCTGTTTCACACCGAACTTGCGCTGAACGTTCTTCGTCACGTGACATTTGCCTATTTCATCGAGCTTACAACGTGGCTACCTGTTGCGCCGTTCTGCTATGTTTCGTTTCTTGCGGCGATCAACTTGGAAAATTAAACGTTGTGTTAAACCTTTGGGCGATGAACCCGATCTGGCTTCTTTCGTCGCTGGTAAAATTGATAATAATAGGCGAAAGGGTCGTCGTTTTCTCTGCGCTCTTTTGGTATCACAGCGGCGTCACAGCGAAGCTCGTTCATCAAACGTTCGTATATGCTATGTTGATAGCATTTCTATCGATTGGCATCTTCATGGCATTTATGTTGCTGGAAGTCTTCAGTGACGGCACCACATTCGTCGATTTTTCTCGAGAAACAAACGCACCATTTCGCGAGGCCGCCGGTAAAATTAGCGTTTCCTATTGTAGTCTCATGGTGGTTTTTACTATTGTTGAAGCGCTGGGAGCACTTTTGCTCGTTTATAAGCTGCGGAGAAACATTGTTCAAGTTCGTGGAGAAGCTCTTTCGACCGCAACGAGGAACATCAGAAAAAGGAGGCAATTGACCTAAGGATTATGATCGTCTCGGCAAGCGGCCTCAACGTGCTTACCTGTTGCATCGAAGTAATCTACATTGTTGCGCACGATTGCATCACTGAATGTGCGGCCGTCTTGCCCAAGGGCATTCGAACCGATGTCATCGTTTTGATAACAGGCATTATCGTCGGCCTCAATTCAAGCGTCTGTTTTGCACTTCAGTGTACCTTCTAAAAAGCTCTTCATCATGCCACTGACGTCACGCCTTCGACGGTTCTGCAAATCTATCCGTTCATACTGGACACCCCACCACAGCAGGAATGAGTTCAACGAGCTAAGAGTACAACCATCGGACGTGGAGAACGTGGAATTGGCTTGCAGCTACAGCAGCAGCAGGAAAAAGACAGACGAGTGGCTCTCAAGACATAGTAGCTTACGAAGTCGTAAAGCCAGCATTTAAAAGCACTTTCTAGCGGGAACACACGGATTTCTTGCACATAAAAACGTATCACGCGGACCAGAAGTCTTTGTGCGGTGGCAAGTTTGCAAAATTTCACAACCGGTTATTATAAGATTTGTGAACCGATGGCGGCTTCCAATATATCAGAATGATGGCCACGCTTTGGCCATAACTTTTGCATCCTACCCGGAACGTGCAGTGCGTAAGCAAACGGATAGCTATAGAGGAACATAACGGGGCATAGTTTTCATCTGACCAGTGAGCTATCCTTTTTCTTACGCGCTTCGCGCTCCAGGTAAAATGCGAAAAAGCACGCTTTTGTCAGGGGGCTTGGCCCTCCCCCGCGAACCCCCTCACCTACTGAGGGGATAGGCGTTGGAATAGGTAGAGGGTGAAGCAGGGGTAGAATGGGGCCACACGTCCGCTAACTTTGGTGGCTGAGCGGATAAGGGGAATCTTCATCTGATCAGTTAGCTATTCTTTTCCAGCGCGCTTTGCGCCCCCAAACAGGATACTAAAAAAGTTTGAATTTTTAGACCTGTCTCCCATTCCTGGCCTTGGACGTGCTTTACGAAGGTTCCCTATCATGAAGTCTGTGTTACAAGCTGAAATTGGATAACAGAAATGTTTCAAATGTTTCAGGTGTTCAATCTCCGGGAATAATTAACCCTACGTGTAGTGCAGATATCGTGTGCGTCTAGGAATTAGCAAAATTGCTCTGGAGCATTCCGGAATAAGAGAGACTCCGGAGTTTTTACTTTTGGCGGGAGCGGAGCGATTTGCGCTTCGGAGTCTCCGGAGCGGAGCAGGAGCAGAGCGTCTTACTCGTTTTTGCTGCTAAAATTCCATCAAATTTTATTAGAGAAGTCAGCGACGTCAAAAAACCTGCTCTGGCTGCAAAAATTTCAATGAAAAGCGGTTCTTTGCCAAAAATTTCCGGAGAAAGCATTTTTGCGCGAAACATGCGTACACTTTCAGAATACCGTCGAGTAAAAAGCGTAGCTAGGGGCTTCCGGCAACGAATCCCCTAGAGCGCGAAACTGAAATGCGAAAATTATGAAAATGAGTTTTTTTAGAGCAAAAAGCGTTAAGAGCCGAACGGCATTCAGCTGCAAGTTGGCAAAACCGCTGTCGAACAATTACAACCGAACAAGTTGTGCGTCGGACAATTACCGAAAAAAGTATAATATGAGCTACCTTTAAAAGCTGCGCTAGCCAATAAGCATCAACAGCGACTCATAGATTCTCGACGTGTTTCTGAATACAAGCAGACTTTGCAAGAAGATGGCATATAATTAACATTCAATAATGCGCGCTAGTCACGTCTACTATAGTAACTCATGCACCTACCGGTGTCGTCATCAGAGAAGAAACGAAACTGACTGTCTCGAAACGCCCGCCATTAAATCGTCCATAAGCATTCAACAACGCTAACACGTATGTTGTACAAAGTGCAAATATCACTCCTCTCAGCTAATACTAATGTAAATTTAGCATTTTCCGAGTTCGTGATGAACACGAAATTGCGTTCATTCGAGAAAGCCGTCGACTCCTTGCTGCACACAAACGCTTCCAATTCGTCACTCTCACGACGAGCTCACCTCGTTTCGACAATTGCTACTTCTGCGCTCAAAAGAAAAAAAAAGAAAAATTATGCGATCACTGACGACATTTTTGTTTCCTTTAAGGTGAGTAGAACTTGGAGTAGCCAAATGAGGATCGAGGACAAAACGTTTTGACCCCCAACGACGGTAATGAGAAAAAAATTGTGGCAAATTAGTGGCGAAATAGACCAATATGTGCAATTTTAGGCAAATTTGAGGCCAAACTAAAATAGTCTATACCAAATTCGCGGCACACAACTGAGGCAAATTTGGTAGCGATTTTTGATAATTTTACCTTAAACCTGTCTACCATATGCCAAATTGAGTATCGAAATAAGCTTGAAAAATCGAGACAGTTTTGCGTTCTCGCATCAACCTTATGAAAGACTCACCTCTACATCCTCTCGCGGAGGCGAGACACGCTAAACTGGATTACGATAATCGACCGCTGCTGCTTGCTGATCAGCCTGCTCGATGAGCTGATTTGAGAGAGGAGGCCATGCGAACGTTACAGTCTGTCGATCGTTGTGCGTCTGCTCGTCATCATCGTTGTCATCATCGCCGTCATCGTTGTCATCGGCGGAATTCATCTCCTCGGTGATGTCGGGCTTGACTTTGATCAATACGTCCAACAACAACTGGTCTTCTTGGACACCTCGAAGTCCCGGTGGTCGGTCGCGTGGCTTCTTCTTGCACATTCGCCAGAGTGCCGCCAGAGAATCGCGCAGAGAATCGAAAAGATCAGAAACAAGTCGAGCACGTTGAAAAAGAAGTTGTTGCGAAAGTGTCGACGCCACTTCCACGCGAACGTTTTCGCTTCGTCGTCGAAAATCTGCAACAATTTTGATGGAGTGTTTGCAAATAAGGCAATAAATCAAACAAGTCGGACGTGCCGATCCTCGAGGTCCACTCATTTAGTGCACGCAACTGTTTGTAAAATTCAAACGAGACGTCACCGAAGGTCATACAGAAAATGGCAGCAATCCTTGCTTCTGGTATAAAGAGCTATTTCTGCATGGCTGTGACCATTGTGCCGCGGCCCATCTGAGATGTATTAGGCTCACTACGCTCATCTTCGAACTTGAATCTACTTTGTGCCAGGGTACCTGCACGAAAAATTTATGGACGGACGGACAGAAGACAGATAAACAGACAAAAAGAAAGACAAAAGACAGACAGACGGACGGTTGGACGGACAGACAGACGGACGGTTGGACGGACAGACAGACGGACGGAAGACAGACATACGGACGGACAGAGAAAACGACAAAAGACAGACGGACGAACAAACAGACAGACAGAAAACAGACAAACAAACGAACACGCAGAAAGACAGACAGACGGGCGGACGGACAGACAGACGGACAAACAGACAGACAGAGGACAGACGGAACGAACGGACAGTCAGAAGACAGGCAGACGGACGGAGGGAGGGAGGGACAAACGGACGGCGAGACAAAAAGACAGACGCTCGGCGGGGCCACTTGTGAAAGTCTTCAGCTCGTCTGAAATCGAATTAAGTCGGAGATCAAATCGGGCAGCCCCCTGTCAGAGTTCACTTCCTCGCGGCTACCCACCTGGCGGATTTCTTCGATCAGAAGTGTGACTCCGCACAGCCAGACGATGACTTCGACCCTAGTCAGCCACGACGACCAAAGAGCGTATCCCGGCGACAATATCGGCAGCCGGCTGAGATTCAACCACCCCAGCGACGCGATGAAGACAAGCCAGAAAATATGAAAAAATTGCATAATTTTAAGCTAAAAATATGTTTAATTAAAATTGTTTATTAAATAAAATTGAGTCTTTAATTGAAAATTAGCTAACCGTCTGCCAAATGAATTTTGTCCTCGGCGTGCAGCCTCTCCAGCCTATCTTATGCAACCACTCTGCGCAACGCTGCTGCTTGTCCGTTTTCGGTCGATTGTCTCCATGCCAGGCGCTATCCACCGTCTGTCGGCCTCCATGCCAGGCGCTATCCACCGTCTGTCGGCCTCCATGCCAGGCGTTATCCACCGTCTGTCGCACGCAGGCCAAATTCATGAACGTCTTAAAACGAGCGAACGCGACAATGGAGAGCAGGTCGAGATCTCAAAAGGGCTCCATCGGACGCGTGAGGAATTCCTGCGCCTCGGCGGACGGCCACGGGTATTTATCTTGTAACTTGCCGAGAACCGAGTCATTGATCTCGCTAGAACATAGCAAGCTGTCAGCTCAGAACAGCGGCGTTTCCACCGAGCGTGGATCGGAGCGGAGCCAAAGAGTTCACAAAATGGCCTGCGACGGGCCCCGTCGGCGCGAGTGAGGGCTGCCCCTCAACTTTATGATCTACGGCGTGTGGCCTTTTTTCGTGCAGGGGAGGGTGTCAAATTCTCCTATTAGGCCAAAGGATAGCCAAGCAACCAATGAAAAAAAAAATAGCTAACTGCTCGGATTCGCCCTCCTCTCATCCTCGAATGTCACTCCTCCCTAAACTCCCCCCTCTTCTCCCTCCTAAACTTGGCGACGTCCCGGAGACCACACACACAGCATAGTATGTCCCATGGAAGGGCCGTGAAACATCTAGTGTTCCAGACTGTTCCACAGTGTTCCAGAACATCTCGTGTATCCAGAACATAGACAAGATGCACCTCCGTCTCTCGGCGGGATCACAGGTTGCATCCATGGATTGCTTTCTAAGCTCGACGGCCAGTTCAGTCATGTGCTCCTCCTCAGCGTGAATCGCGAGAGCCATTTTTACCGTCGCACCGACGAGTAGCGCACCTAATTACAAACCACATACTCAGCGTCAACGAAGCTGGGAAGCACTGGCCAAAAAAGACGTACAGCAGAAGCTTACCTATCTCATTTCCTGTGAGCGAACACAAAAGATCTGCCTGCTCCTGTCGGTTCAGCAGGAGACACCAGACGAAGAGACGTGCGATCTGGCACTCGCGCTTGTCGCTCCATGAATCGCTACAATCAAAGGCTCCACCGAACATGTCAAAAAGGATTTGCTCGATCGCAATGCCGTTCCCGAAGTCACGCCACCACGAATTTTTTTAAGCGCCTTTATTGTTTTCTGAGAGAAGACAAGTTGCGCCATAGGCCGTGCGCACACAATGCGTGGTCTGTCGCCTATACCTCCATCAGTAAGTGGAGAAGTTTCACCGACTGAGGCTTAACACGGTCGTTCAGTTTGCGCTTGAAGAGCTGATCGAGCCCAGCGCGTACGACCGATGGTTGACACTCAGCGGCGTCGATGACAAACTGAGTAAAGTTCAGCCTTTCTGGATTGTTGCCCTCAGCCAGTCCGGCGGCGAGTAGAGAGGACAAAAGCTGCTGCTGGTCCGCAGTCAACTGAACATAGAACAATCGAACTTTTCGAGCGCGCCGTGCTGCTTTTAGTTTTAAACTCAAATACAAGTCTTGTCCTCCATCCTGCCAAAGCAAGCGAAAAAGCCGCTAAGAAGCTAGAAAAGTGGTCAGCTCTATCTACATTTCCCTTTCCTTTTAATCCTCTCCATCCCTCCTTATACACCATGGTGAGATGGGGCACATGGGTGACATCTTCTGGTGTTCCACACTGTTTGAGCGTGTTCGACAACACTGCGCAAAACCGCTTTGACAGACCCGCCCAGACGAGAAACCTAGTCACCAATATAAAAGCGTCCTAAAGCCGTTTTTTTGCATCGTGCCTGAGCGCGAAGCGCGTAAGCAAAAGGATAGCTATACGGTCAAACAGAGATTATCCACCCTTATCCCCCACC
>JAQGBB010001962.1:0-12016 GCA_034691745.1 Prismatolaimus dolichurus | reverse complement strand
CCATGACATCTATATCCTTCATATCACACCGTTGTTGTCACACGTACATTTACTCTAGCTTTGTTAAAGAGTACATTAGGATTCTAGCACCTTCCAAAACTTTAGGTTCCAAAATCGCATCTAATTTTCAGATAATTTTGCCCATACGACAGGCATCATTATTTGAAGCTAGTAACTACACAGTTACAACCGTCGCACCATTTACTATTAGCAACATTCACACGCAGATAGATAGAGGGCGCCACAACAAGATCGTGTCATCATGAGTCATAAAAAAGGCGGATAAAGATATCTGCGTACGATATTCGTGCGAGTAAACTTTCAACCGTTACCACTGAATAGCATAGACAGGAACAATACACAGCAAACACTAACATCCGAGTACAGAATACCGATTGGACTTGCACAAATTCATGCGCAATAGAGCTTCACTTTTGGGGTGGACGAGCTACGCCGACCTTCAGCGTGTGCTCTTCGGCCTTCTTCATAAAGAGCGGACGATCTTTGACGAATTCTTCGCAGATCTCGGGACGAATCGGATGTTCGGCGTCCGGCTCGTTGACAAGCACCGCCAGAGCACGAATCACTAGATTAAGCAAGGTACATACTGATATAATAGCTGTTCCGACATACCGAGCACGCAGCAAGACGAACCGTCCATGGCGTGCGTCGATGGCAGCCACTTATCGTTTGCGACCACCTGCAGGCACACTTGTCCGCTGTCGCCGTTCACGTTCGGATGGTAGATCTCAGTCAGGAAGCTGACGACCGGTGGCTAGAAGGCAAACACGACACCAGCTGGTTGGTGCCCTGTAGAACCTCCAAGAAGGTACTAGCCGTCTACTTGCGCATACAGTCCTTACCTTGAATGGGTACTCTTTTGGGAAATCGATTTGAACACGAAACGCCTTCTTGTTGAACGGCTCCTTGTCCTGAACGCCAAAGTAACATTTGATAGGTACCTACTACCTACCGTAGATTGCTAACTCAACACGCTAGTGCGCACGCTATAGTAGAACGTACCGGCAGAAGAAGACCAGTCCACTTGAAGAGGTTATCTCCTTCGCCGAGCTTCACCTCCACGAAGAGGTCCTTTGATCCTGCCTGAACGTCGCGGTACTCCTACATATGTGGCGAACATGGTCAATACTGTAGACGTGGACGGCTATCTAGTCAGACGCTTACCTTGCCGAGTCGGCGGAGCGCAGTCTCGTTGCCTGGAGTCGCCATTTCAGCTTCTTCGCATGTGACTGTTGCGTGCTAGTCTTGTACGAAACGAAAAGACTCGGAAAGCTGCGTACCGCAAGATTTGGCAGTGCGTGACAGAAGAATGACTTGCAAGTGAGAGAGCAGTTTAGAGGAACGCACAGCTATATCGTTCTGTTTCCTCATTCTCGTCTCTACGTCTACGTTGTTCAGGGGTGCATCCGTTTCTGTGATGTCTCCACATGAAGACGTTTCTGTTTGATGAGTTTCGATTTGAAAGTGTCCCAACGCAGTAATTTAGTTCATGTGGAACACTGGCCACTACGCAGAACCTGCGAGACAAAATCACTCTACCGTAACCTGTAGCCTGTGCTCAAGTGAGAGGAAGGAGGAGGGTTCAAAGGTCAACATATGTGTGTACACGTCCTCTTCGCACAGATCCACAAACTGCAACAATTATCACGCGAACCTCAATTCCGTGCAAACAATATTATTAGGTAGGGCATTAAGTGGTCACATATAAGTCGTGTTGACGTTAAAATATGTCGATCATGTTCTCCAAATGTTCCTGTTGGCGCCTCAGGCTGTCGGTCAGAAATGGCGGTTGATCGTCGTCGCTAATTTGATAGTTCTTAATTCGCCAGTGTCTATTAGTCACGCTGCACCGATAGAGGAGCAAGCAAATGTTCACATTGGCCCTGTACTGCGTGTAGACAGCGACGAAGAAGCTCGCAAAGAAGAGAATCGAGCACACGATCACGAGGATGTCCTCAACGCTAAGAGTGCGGCCTCTAAAGCTATAAAAGCACAATCACGTCTTGATCACGTGATGTACGTCCGACTTAGCACTCACTTTGACCCAGGCTTGTCCGACTGGAGATAAAGCACACTGAATACAATGCATCCGATCATGATACCGATCATGATGAGGAGTATGAGATGGAGAATGCGATCGCGTTGTTCACACTTGGGTAAATGCAGCTTTATCGGCTTGTACCAGGGATATGTGAGGAACGTGTAGCCACACAACTCGCAGCGCGATTGAGCACCCATTTTCTTCCGGCAAATCTCGAGCCAGTGCTGAAATGGATTTGAGGATCTCATTCCTTCTCTTTTCTGGCAAAATGAGCCATCTTTAAATAGGGGTCGTTCAACAATTAAGCAAAGCAAAAATTTGAAATTTTCGATCCCCCCTCCCCCATGTCACCGTCGTTACGTGTAAGGTATAACTTATCTTTTACACATGCTGTCCCTGTCGGACCGACCGCCTCTCCCCCATACCCGATTAAGTAATTGTTAAATGACCCCATACCACAAGGCACGACGGATGAACGAATCGCATGGTGCCCGAGCAGCGACACGGGCTAATGAGCAACTCCGTCGGCTTCTCGCTGTGCGGAAGCTGACAGATTCGACAAATCGGCTTCCCCGACGAGTTCCTCGACGACGCAAGAGAGATGACGCTATTCGCACGCACTTCTTCGCGAATCGGTCGAAAGTGGCTTTGTGATTCCTCCATATTCACTTCAGTCACTTCCGCGTTGCCATCTCCACCATCATGCTCGTCTTCATCGTTAACGATTCCGCCTCCTACCGAGGAGCTTCTGCGACTTTCTTCGACGCCAGGAATGGTAGTCACAAGCGGTGCCTGCGGAATGGTCGATACAGCGACTTGAGGTCGATCCGCGTAAAGAAGTAACGGTTCAGTAAGCGTTCGATCGACGGTAAATGTTGAACGACCGTAATAGCTGGCCGATGCATGCTGCTGCCCAGCTATACTGGTCATAAAGTTCTCCTCGTTGAGAAGACGTTCGACCTCGCCCGGATTGTTCATTAGAGCCACGCATGGCTTGCAGTAGAGCTTCCCACGACGGACATTCTTTCGCCCGCAGTAGACGCAGAGCACGACCGGCTTCGACGCGGTCCTATGCGAAGAGTGATGCCGTCCGTTTTCTTGCCGTTCACGTTCGGAAAGAAGCGCCTGTTCGGCTTGTGACAGCTCGGTTGGTCGCCACGAATGGCGTTTATGCTCGTGAGGAATACGTGCGTCCACTCGAGCGTCACTCTGCTTGACGGGCAGCGAATCGGTTGCCTGGACTTGAACCGATTCGTAAACGGGGAAGGTTGTCGTCAGCTCGTGATTCGTACCGGCTTCTTCGTCCGGGAAGTTCGAAAGGGTGGTTTTGAGAAAGCCATTGACGTCGAATTCTGCCTGTGGCTCCAGCTTCGACGCGTCAGTCAGAGTTGTCACAATTCGGACCAAATAGACGTATAGACGATGTCACTGACGTCTTCGCGACACGCAATCGGTCGCACAAAGACTGAATGTGGGTGTTCCAGATGTCACTGGAAAAATTACGTGAAGTGTGCAAGAAGAGATTATACCAGATCATGCAATCATACGCAGAAGGTTTTACGCGTATAACTCTTTATTGCATCTTCTGGAGCGCGCAGCGCGAAAGGAAGGTAGCTACCTGGTCACGCATGAGTCCGTGTGTCTGTGAGTGAGTTACAGTCAGTTTTCCTTGACCGAATCTCAAAATTCTTTTTTCTGAGATTCGCTTTAGTCCATAGATTTGCCTTTTGGCAGTCTTTTCGCTCTCCGATGTTTCTAGCGGTCTGTGCAGTAGGGGAGTGGACGTTCGAGCTTTGGAAATTCGTGTTTTGTGCGCGTGCATGCAGTAGATAATTATGGAACGTTCCACAGCGTTGAACATAAAATATCTGTTCCCATAATTATTTGAATTATCTGTTCAATACATAGCCCAGAAGACGCATTTTCGGCTTTGCGGTTCACTTGTTTCCTCAACATAAGTGTGTAGAAGACGCATAGTTGAGTTCATATGTTGCAAAAGAAGTTATGCGTATTATATGCGTGTAGAAGTGTGGGGAAGTGAACTAAGAATGCGTACGTCGGCGTTGCACAGAGATTCAGGTGGAAAAGTCAATAATCACACGTAAAAGCGTAGTAAGTCTGTTGGTTGTCAATAATCCCACATTCGAAAGCTCGACGCTCGTCTGTCCCAGAATTAAGCGGGGAAGTTAATCTTCAAGAGAGCTGAACGTCCAGCCGGCAATAACAAATAACGTTCAGGTCTCGAGCACGGTCGATCTTCGACGAGAACGACTAGTTTCCTCTCAAATATTAACAGCAAAACTGTGCAAAAAACACTCACATGGTGAAAAGTCATATGTTCATCCAACTTTGTGCGACGGACGGACGCTCGTCTCATCTGGTGGCTGTACTGGGGTTGACACGAACAAAATATCAAAGGCACATGCTGTACGTACTCGGCAACGCCAGGTTCGAGGTGCGACGCTTTTTGAAAATTTCAACTATTCAAATATTGGGGTGTAGAATAACGTTTATTATGTATGGTCGACTAAGCCTCCAACTGGACTCGTGCTGGGCAACTCCCGTCCACTATTCAGGACGTTGCGAACACAATTGATGGATGTTCGGGAAAAATCGAAAATTCGCTCATGAGAAACACCTTCTGAATCGACGGCTCTCATCTGCAGCAGTACGACTTTAAAAACGGGCCTTTTTCTGTGACTCCACCAAGAAAAACGAGCCGAGCAGATGTTCTCCCACCAACTGGTTGTAGGGTGTTCCGACAAAAATCGACATCTACAATAGTAAACAGAAGTAATTGTCCTTGACCAGTCTTGGGCTGCAGTCGCATAACATATATTCCTATGAATGTTGGTTCAGAAAATTAAATTTTTAACCATTCGCGTCGCCACCCGTTCAGTATTACGTGTGATTCAGAAGAACGCAATCTGAAGTCGACGGAGTGCAACCTTGAAAATGTCGTAAACGTTATTACTCATACAGATCGTATGTGAAGCAGTTGTTTGCACGAAGGCGTTGGGACTGTAATACACGTACTCCGTTCTGCTTCGAGGATCGCTTCGACTTTCAAAACGGATACATATGCCTTCCCGTCAAGTGTTCTTCGATTCCCCCACGTGCGTGAAAGCTTCTTCCAGTACAATATGGCAACTACGTATGTAGGCTTCGCATGTCACTAGATGAAATATCTTTATAGAAAGCACGAGAATTTCACGTTCTTGCATTTCAGCAGTTCAACCGCAGACTATTCATCACGTCTAGGATACAGAATGCAAAAACGCAAGTGCCATACGCAATTCGTTACGTCCTGCCTGCGGCTAATTGTCAATGAAGAATATTCCAAATCGAAATAGACTACTATTCTACTTTTCTGCGCCCATACACGTGTACATACTAGGTGAGCAAACGACCGCTAATACATTCGCACGATCGCCACCGGAAACGGTCAACAAGGCATACTGTGCTCATCGTCGTCATATGGGTTCCAGAAGCTTGGTTGAAAACGATTATTGTAAACAAATATTTTAGATGTAGCTTTTGAAAAACACGTTCTCGACCACTGCGTCGAAAGTGGTGCCGAAGCTCAGAGGGTACTTGAAGCAAAGGGGAATCCTCTGAGTCAAATTTATAAGCAACTTGGTTTCAGTGACACTACTAGAAATGGCTGTGAGAGCGACTGATTAACATATGCAAATACTCTAATTGCCTCCGTTTACAAGGGCTACCTGCAGTTCCCGATAACCTCAAAAAGTAAACCTGTAAACCACATCGAGAGTAGGGTGCCTACGTGTAGTAGTGTGAGCGAACATGACTGAATATGGAGTAGTCACACACTGTCCTTTCTTGTGCTCGCTAGTTGTCGATCCTCACTTCGATCCAGTTGTTACAGCCTCCTTCGCCGTCAGGGCACGTTGGGTACTTAGGCGAAACGTACCAAACTCCGTTGTGAAAAAACTGAAAAGGCAACCCAAACATTAAAATTTAAAAAATTTTGAAAAGTTTGAAACGGTGTCGTACTTTGAACTCATGACGACCGGCAGGAACATCGATCCTTAAAAAAGACACAAAAGTAAAGCGATCAGTTATCGTACTCACAGAGGCTCTGCAGCTTCACTTCTCAGCTTACCACGTCTTATACTTCTTCTCGTCACCCTCCTCGACGAAGAAGAGAGGAATGAAGACCTCCCAGTTGAAGAAGGAACCAGCGATAAAGAGCACTTTTCCATGCAGTCTTTTCGTCGAAATAGCTGTCATCTCTTCGCTCTCACAATCAGCGGCGTAAGCTGCCTTGAGCGGATAGGGAAATTCGAAAACGACTTGTTGTTTTGGCTGTAGTTCATTACTGGATTTAACAGAAAAGCAATGGGTAGAAGATTAGGTCTTCAAAACACGACTTGCACGTGAATTCTCACCCAGTACAAAGTTTCCACTTTTGTCTATCAACGTACGGCATCTTTCGAATCAGAAAGCCGTCGCGCATCTCCGAGTCGATACGAGTCTCAAGCATGCTACACCTGCAAGATTTGAGGAAGTCTTCAACTCTCCTGCTGAGTAACCAAAGGTGTGACAGTACTCTACCTTCTCACGTTGCTTCCATGTTGCTCGCACAACTGATGGAGTTCGCCCTCCAGCCAATGAACCCGCTCCCACGCCTCAGCTCTATTTTCCGCCACCTCTCGCAGCGCTGTCTCCTTTTCTCCGAGGATCCAGCGCGCCTCATCGCGTTCGCGACAGCACTGATTGAATCGCTCTTGGAGGTCGCTTGACCCCAAGAGGGACTCGAGCTCGTGCACTCGATTCCAGGCGTCGCTACGGTTTCGCAGCACTTCATCATGCTGCCACTTGAGCCCGTTGAGTTCGGCTTCGAGCTGATGCACTCGGTTCCATGCCTCGTCCCGATTGCAGCAGACGGCAGTGTGTTCCCTTTCGAGATTCCGGAAGTTTGACCAACCTCGATCGCGATCTTCGGCGATCAGCTGCTTCTCCTGCGTCAGTCGACCGACTGTGGCGTCGTCGGAGCCCTTCTTTAGCTCCTGCTCGAGTTGGCGGACACGATTCCATGCCTCGTCGCGATTCTTCAGCACATCCTCAAACTGGTGCTTCAGCGTGTTCAGCTCGCTTTTCATCTGGAGGCACTTCGACCAGCCTTCAAAATCAATGCATCGATCAAGCACGAGGACATCACTCTAGATAGCTTTGTTGCATACCTTCATCGCGGTTCTGACAAACACCAGCATGATCCTTTTCGAGGGCTCTGAAGTTCTGCCAGCCCAAGTCTCGGTCTTCAATTATCGACTGCTTCTCACGTAGATTATCTGCAACGGTCGCTTCAAGCTGCGGACATCGTTGACACTCCCCAGGCGCCGACTGTGCGACCGATTCGAGTTGACGAACTCGGTTCGCAGCTTGCTCGTGTTCACTCTTCAAACCGTTCAGTTCGCTCTCCAGCTGATCGCAGCGTTGACAAACCACTGCATGATCCGCTTCCAGTTGATGGAATCGATTCCACGCTTCTTCGCGGTTTCTCAACACTTCCTCGTGCTGACTCTTCAGGCCGTTCAGCTCGCTTTCAAGTTGGTCGCCGCGCGAGCGTGCTTCGTCGCGATGTTGGCAGACATCTTCGTGATCACGTTGAAGGCTTCTGAAATTCTCCCAACCTTTGTCCCGATCGTCGATTATCGCTTGCTTCTCGTTCGAGAGGTTCGAAATCGTCGTCGCCAACTCTTCGCACTTCGAGCAGATCTGCGGAACCGCCTGTAGCGGCATCGATTCTTGCTTTCGAACCCACTCTTCTTGCTGGCTTTGAAGTGCACTGTGCTCATTTTCCAGTTGTTGGCATCTCGAACGCGCTTCGCCGAGCTCTTTTGACACGTCATGGTGTTGACCTTGGAGTGAGTTCAACTCAGTTTCGACGTTGTGCAACTTCGACCACGCTTCGTCGCGATTATGACAAACGGTCATGTGATCTTTTTCCAACTGATGGAATCGATTCCACGCTTCTTCACGGTTTCTCAACACGTCGTTGTGCTGATTCTTCAGGTTACCCAGCTCACCCTCCAGCTGATCGCGATGCTGAAAAACAGCAGCATGCTCGTTTTCGAGGTTTCGGAACTGCTGCCACCCTTGATCGCGATCGTCAGCGATGACCTGCTTCTCTTGCGAAAGAGCCGCGACTGTTGCCTCCAGCTCTGGGCACTTCTTGCACTCTTGCGCAGCCTGTTCCAACTGGTGGACTCTATTCCACGCCTCTTCTCGATTTCGCAACACTTCTGCATGCTGATTCCGCAGGTCATTCAGTTCACTTTCGAGATGTTGGTATTGATCTCGTACCGCGTTCAGTTCGCCTTCGACCTGGTGATACTTCGACCACGCTTCATCGCGATTCTGACAAACAACAGCGTGCTCGCTTTCGATGTTTCGGAAGCTCTGCCATCCTCTATCACGATCCTCGACAACATTCTGTTTCTCTTGTGAAAGAGTCGCGATAGTTGCTTCCAGTTGTGAACACTTGGCGCACTCCTGTGATTCTTGCTCAAGGTGATGGACTCGACTCCACGCTTCATCTCGGTTCATCGAAATCTCGTCGTTCTGACTTCTCAAAGCAGCTACTTCGCCTTCTAGCTGGTGGTACTTCGACCACGCTTCCTCCCGGTTTCGCTGAACCTCGTCGTGAAGACTCTTCATGTTTCCGAGCTCACTCTCAAGTTGATGACACTTCGACCACGCTTCATCGCGATTCTGACCGATAGCACCGAGCTCGCCTTCTAGCCTTCTGAAGTTCTCCCAACCTCGATCACGGTCGTCTGCTATCTCTTGCTTTTCACGTGAGAGACCGCCGATTGTCGATTCGAACTCTTGACACTTCGCGCATGCCTGCTCGAGCTGGTGGACTCTGTTCCATGCTTCGTCGTGTTGACTCCTCAAGTTGTTCAACTCGGTCTCGATCTGTCGGACCCGATTCCACCCCTCATCGCGATTCTCGCAGACAGTATGGTGCTCGTTTTCGAGGTTCCTAAACGACTGCCACCCTTTGTCACGATCGTCGGCTATCGCCTGCTTTTCTTGTGCGATGCTCGCGACGGTGTTCTCGAGATCATGGAAGCGATTCCACGCTTCGTCGCGGTTTGCTGCGATCACCTCCTTCTCGTGTATTACGCTTTGCAGTTGAGTTTCGAGCTCTTCGAGACGTCGTGTATCGCTTTCGACTTGTGAAGAACGAGCCGAATAGGCATTGATCTGGTCCTGCAGTGTGTTCAGCTTCTTCACAAGCTCCTCTTTCTCGTATACAGCGTCGTCACGTTCGCGCCCGACGTCATTGAGCTGTCTGTTCAGCTCTTTCAATGCACTGTCGGAAGGCGCTTTTCGGGTGCGTTCCAGGCTGAGATATCCTTGGTCAGGACTTCCACCCTCTTGCTGAAGTTCGTAATCACTGCGTCTTGGTGTGTCCGGTATATCGTAATGATCAACTAAGTAGGGAGAAGGGGCTTATCAAACGGAAAGAGGCTGAACGTGCAAGTCTTATCTCTCAACCTGTCTCCCTTTCGAATTCCGGCGAGTCCAGCCGCTTTCTGTCTTGCCTATGATGTAAAGCGACTGTTTATTGTATGAAGTTCGCGACTCGAGTGACTGTCTATGAAAATCGAGGGGAAATGCATGACATGATAGTTTCCAACAAGCGCTTACGTCACGTAGCGGGCAAATAATGCCTCTGTCTTCCATGTCGGCCAGCTGCTCGGCGTCTATAAAAGAGTTGCAGAGCCACTGAGCCACTTACGCTTTTGATAATTGTTCGTGTCAAAATTCAACTGTTTTCTTAACGTCATTCACGTTATTACCCTCTAGCGGCAGCTACACATTCAACGGACGAAGCTTTACATTCATCTAGCGATTTTTCGACTCCGTAATTTGGCAAAAAGGGTGCATATGTTACTGGCATCACTGGAAACCAGGTATTTCTAGAAACGCCCGAGGTTCTAGCAGGCATTGCCAGAAAAATGTATTTAGACATGAATTGTTTAGCCTTCAATCGATTATCACGTAGCTGTGCGTATAAGCTTAAGTCTGCCTTATTAACGTTCACTGTCAACTCTATATATTAAGCTGATATGCAAGTCGGAAGATAACGAAGGAAATAGTATCTTTGACCACCTACTTCCGACAATGCCTGCCAGAACTTCAGGCGTTTCTAGAAATGCTTCATTTCCAGTAATGGCAGTAACATATATATATTAAATATATCATCTGCGGATCATATGTGCTGCAAAGACGCGTATGTGCTGGAAAAATGAAATACCTTTGACATCGAGGATCTGGCGTGCGTGCTCAACGGATCCATGGAAGAGTTTCGTTGCTCGCTCATATCGCTCGATTGCCTGGAGGCGCTCGCAGCGGGCGAGGCAAATGGGCGCCACGAAGTTACTATTGACTGAAAGCGAGAAATGATTGATCGCTCCTCGATGTGACTCTTCAACGCAGTAGCTTGAACGAATCATTGCTTTTTTTGTCGGATTCGAACTAACAGTTAGCTAACTAGACTGAGTGACGGCCGACAGTGAAAGTTAATCGCACCGACACCAAAGCTATTTTGCGCTACTGGTTTCTGCCTACTAGACCACAGTGTAGTATTTACTCAAAAGATTGTTTATAACAAATTGACTTTTCGAAATGGATAGTCGTCACCTACGCCAGACCCACATTTATAAACTGTGAACTCCACTGTCTTCCCTTCGGCAAACTAATCACTCAGCAGTTAAACTCAAAGGCAGCACGTACGCACTGCGTAGAAATAAAATTTTAATTGATGAAAGTTTACGATCTCAAATAATTAGACGCTTTAAAGTTATATGATTAACAGCACACCGAGTGCCGACCACTACTAGTCAAGGAATAAAAACATAAATATATTAGGGCGATATCGGTTGCGTTGGGTTTGTTGTATGACTTCTGGGTCTCAGCTCCTTGTAAAGTCAGAGTAATGTAACTGTGGTGCTGCAATAATTCGGCCTTTGTACGTATAATAGCCCTGTATACACGCAATGCACATAGGCCTTAAATTAGCCAAATATACACGTCGATGCTTACAAAATGAGACGTTGTACTGTCGATTCCCCCAGCCTTCACGTGGCGGAATGATCACTTTTCCCGACGTATCGACTCTGTGTTTCAAACACGCAAGTGTAGTTCAACGGTGCTGGAGCAAAGTCCGAGCTCTATCAATTACCCTAGACCTCGCCGCCTTTCACCAAACGAATACCACAAGCCACTAGCGCCCGGGAAGTGTGACTGCACCGTTGCTACGCTGAGGGTTCCGTTCGGCTCACAGGGTACTTGAATGGTCTCGGTACCGACGAGAACGAACTGTTGTTCACAGTAGTCATCTTCAACGACGGACAGATGATTAGAGGATACGGACGAATGTTTATACCAATTACATTACCTTGCTCGGATTCACAATTGCTCTTCATTTTGCTAGTTTCTGCTGCCGGCCTGTCGGCCGTGACGTGAGAAAAAATCAAAGACACTAGCCCGAGCAGGATAGCTAAATATGCCCGGAAAAGGTAATGAGAATCTTGTCAACAAAGTTCCAGACCCAGACTGGGTGGCCTATAAAAGACGATGTTCTAAAAAATTGTGTCAACGAGGTATAATTTTAAGAGGTCTAAACTAGACAACTGTGTACGTGATATGAGCTGTTTTGCTGTTGCAAACAGCGTTCGTTCACTTTAAAATTCGCCGCGTTTACGAGCTCATCAATCTTAGCCAGACGATGACGGTGGCGTCGACTTTTTCTTACAGCCCGACAGCCAGAATGAATTCACCTTCCAGTAGGTTTATGGCAAGAGATCGTTTAAAGTAGAATTATCGTTGTATATCATGCATACAAGGACACTTTTTTCTTCTAGCACGATAGGCGTGATAAGTAGTGTGTTTACAGTCGTTATGTCGACTGGCTTG
>JAQGBB010001961.1:0-12018 GCA_034691745.1 Prismatolaimus dolichurus | reverse complement strand
CTTGCGACTGCGTTAAATTTCAAGTTTTCACACGGCGCACTTCGGCATGCGGCCTCCGAGATTTTACGCGTTCCATTTCCGAGTTTATACATTCTATGTAGGGATGCAAATCCGGGCGACAGGGTAACATTGATCATGGACTGATGTCGTCTGGATTTTCGATTTTTGAGGAAAATCAATTGTGAACAAAAAATTTATAATTTTTCTTCACATTTTTGGAAAATGTACGAAAAAATTTCGAAAAATGTTGTGAAATTTCTGGATTTTCTTGAAAGGGGTGTTGTGATATTTGTGGTCCTTTTTCTTGATGATTGCTGAATCTAAATTAAGCAATTTAAAGCACTTTCGGCGACTTGCAAATATGGCATAGGTGTACCGCGAAAAACCGGGCGACATGTCGCCCGGATTTGCATCTCTACTTTCATGTAGTCAAAATGATTATTTGTAACAAGCTGTGGTCCATTTAGCAGGCATTGCAGAGTTTAGTCTTTGAAGTGTTGTGAATATGTCATGTCTTTTTGCATAACGTGTCGTGTGCCTCCGATTGTGAGCCTGCGAAATTGTTCGATCGTTTGCAGGCACAATGTTTAAAAAGTTTAACGAAAAAGAGGACGTTACGGGCGTGCAGCAGCTCAAATCGTCCATCCAGAAGGGTATTCGTGCGAAGTTGGTTGAAGACTATCCATCGCTTGAGGCCTGTCTGGATCTGATTTTGCCTAAGAAGGAGAACTTTAAACTGCTTAAATGTCGGGATCATATCGAGATACTCGCTGATCACAAGGGCGACTTGCTATTCTTCAAATCTCGCGATGGTCCATTCGTTCCATCTCTTCGCTTGTTGCATCAATTTCCTGCAATCCTTCCCCATCAACAGGTGGACCGCGGCGCGATTCGCTTTATCCTCAGTGGCGCTAACATCATGTGTCCCGGATTGACTTCGGCTGGTGCGAAACTCGATCGAAGTTCACCAAAGGAGCAAATTGTCGCTGTGATGGCTGAGGGAAAGCAACACGCGGTGGCGATTGGCAAGATGACCATGTCTGGCGAAGAGATCGCGCAAGTCAATAAAGGCATTGGAATCGAAACATTGCATTATCTCAACGACGGTTTGTGGTTGATGAAACCGGTGAAGTGATGTCAATCAGATAGCACCTGATTGTATCGTACAGTATGTGTGCGCGGCGTGAGATCAATGATGCTGAGATGATGAGCGCTCTATTGCGTACGCGTTTTACGAAGCGCTACATATGTATGCCGTACAGCGCACATTGACCCACAGTGAGTGAATGGACTGACTTCGATTCCACTGCGCCACTTTTACGCCCACTTCATGCGTCGTTCTCATTGCGTCTCATTATCATTGCAAGTGCCTCTGGTGCATATGGTATTGTGCACTGCATTGCCGACGCTTCTATGCAGCGCATGTTTTATGCTAATCAGTTTGAGGCTGCAACCCTTTCTCCCTTCCCTCATTCAATGAGCTTGCTCGTTCTCACCGTGCAAGTCTGTTTAGAACAAGCGAAACTGCAGGAGACGGGCGATGAGTGCGAGCTACAGTGAAGAGACTCTCGCGGAGATGTTCGCTGAACTGAAGTCGAAAGACAGTGCGATTGCGATTCGTTCAATTAGCAAGTGGTGTGTACTATGCAGTGCTGTGTTTTATAATGTTCTGATGCATTCACTTTTGCTTGCTTTTTGAGTTTCTCACTTCATTTCCAAAGTTAAACTGCTCACTCATTCACCACGCCACTTCGTTTTCACATTAAATTAAAACTTTCTGTTTATTAGGATTACTAACTTCTCCGCCTACCACGCGAGCATCGTTCAGATCTGGCTTCGCTCATTTAAAGGCGGTAAGTACCGAAGAACCACAACTGTACGTGCTCTGCACGTTCACTTCCTTGCTCTATTCCACGACGTAGCTGATTCTGGCGGTAAACGACTCTCACTACTGCACGTCGCGCACGAAGTGTGTCGGAGGAGTTCGGCAAAAGCGACAGTCCCGACGGCAACCTCACTCGACGAGAGCGGTGCGGAGAATAAGGCGCCTAATTTGGACAGATTTCTTGTCAGCTTTGAACCTGCGATGAAGGAGGCTGTCGCACTCGTTAAGTATGTACTGTACGTATGCATTCATGCCATGTGTATTGTTCGCATTGAACCCCGCTTTACATAATAGCCCATGCGTTGTTAATTGTACTTCAGTTTGAAGCGGTGAATGTGAGTTAACATTAGCAGCGTCGTGTTCTGTATTGAGAATGAGCAATGTTTTATTGTATTACATGCGTTGGAGGTGTTAATGACTGCGCGATACTTGTGTGCTTGCACTCTTGTTGAATGTAGAAGTTGTTACGTTTCTTGCTTGTTATCGAACTTTGTGAAGGTCTCGATGGATGTTACGTACTTTTATTCGTTCGTTTCTAGAGGAGATTTGACACTGCGTTCGTCAATTGAGAAACTTATTGAAATTTGGCGGACACCTCCGTTGATGTTCTCTGAAAGTTTCCTTCATCATTTGGACGTTCTCTTTCGTACGTACTCGTTCTATATAAGCGCTTATTTTTCGTTTGGTGACAAAGGTTTGGCGTGCAAGGAGGATATACGTTTTTCAACTTGTCGCATGATCTATAGCTAAGCTACGGGGATAATGTGAGCTAAGACAAAAGCACTGGGCGAACTTTCTGTATTTGGCATTTTTACTTTGTGGTGTATGACGTGCAGTGCATGTACTGACTTAATAGTTTAGTTGATTTTAGCATCTGCTGAAAGCGACGGCGACGGACACACACACATCGGTGCTCACAAAAGCAGCAAGAACGTGTCGGTATGCTTGCTTGTTTATCTGCATAATGTGCATGGCACTTGTTTGTATGCATTGCAGCGATTAAAGTACGTACTGTACGTACACGTTAGTTATATACATGGTTTACACGTCTTGTACACGCTCAAGCATCGATATAGAGTGAGTAATGTTTGCATCTCTCTTGTGAGCAGTGCATTTCCTACACGAACGCGTAGTGTAATCATTAACATTCCGTGCAGCAAGCGTCGCTGACTTGCTTTACTGTATGTATACGTCTACATTTATGCGGCTGGCACATCTGTAGTGCAGCGACGTTGAGCGAACGATTCTCGCGCTGGCTTCAATCGATGAAAATGTTATTGCGACGAAAGCTAAACTTCATGCCGTTAGTCGTCGTGTTCGCAACTACAGTGCGCTCCTCAGCGAAGCACGTGATGCAGTGCCAGGTGTGCAGCTTATAAAAGTCGTCAATCTATCCGTTTGTTCATTGTCAGCTTACGTTTTGCCTTATAGTCGACGTTGAGATGTTGGGTTCATCCAGCGACGATGACGGTGTTGCTCTACTCCAGAAAGCGTCTCTCTTTGTACACGAATTACGACGGTTGCACAAACGTCGTGCAAATTTCGTCGAAGTTCTCGAACGGGCGGAGAAAGTGTGTAAACAACAGCTTTATGACACGAAACTCGAAACAGAGGTGTGCACTTTTTGCTTGCGTGGCGTTTTCTTCGACGGTTTTTGTTTGAGAAAATGAAAGCACTTCGGGCTAATGTCGAGCGTGTTCGGACTCGGCTTCGGCATGCGAAGACTGCTCCTATAGCTGCTCATGTTCTTGCTCCCTCGGCGATCACTGCTGATTCGGACAGTGGGGGAGACAACTTCGGTAGCTACGACGAAGCGTGTTCTTATGTGGTTCAAGCTTTCAAGTGTTATAACTCTAGATTACTCGAAAATCACTCTTAACGGCAGTTTTCTTGGCGCCTTTTCATCGAATGTTTTCCTTTCTTCACCCGTCATTAAGGTAGGCATGTGTAAACTCTGCCAACAAACAATGCGGTGGCCTGTCTAACGAGCGTTTTATTCTGTTTCTGTTTACTCATTTTTTCTTCTTTTTTCGCAGGAGCAGGAGGCGATAGTTAACGGTGATCGAACACCGACAATGGACGAACCACCGTCCGTTTCTACTGCGGGTGCGATCGTGACGATTAGTACGTCTTCGTCAACCGTCGCGACGAGTACTACTGTTGTGTCTTCCGCGTCGGCGATGCCGAACGAACGTGCGTTTACGTCTGTGTCAAACTCGTCGACGATGACGCAGTCATCGTTCGGTGTGTTTGACCGACCACCACCATGTCCGGTTGCTGCGTCAGCACTGCAGTCGAGTACGGTGGTACTGCAACCGCACGTGCTGTCGGCGGCTATTACGACGCCTGTTGCTGAGTGTTCTCACTTTGTACTGCCGCCACCCCCGCTGCAATTCATGCCTTTTTCGGTGGGTATATTGCTGTATTACGGGTTTTACTGCGCTGCGTGGCGTGCTTTTTACTTGAAGGATTCTTCCCGTTTTAGGCAGATGTCAGCGTGCCCCCGCCGGCGAACTTTAGTCGCCCGCCACCGTCACTTTGCAGTACTAGTTATAGCTGTGGTCCGCCGACGATGGCGTACAAACTTGTTGCACCACCGGCTCTACCTCTGCAGCAGTCGCCGCTTGTTGGCGTATTGGCGCCTTCGCTGATGTCGCTTGTTCCACCGCCGATGGTTAATGCGGCCTTGCAGCAGGTGATAGTTTCCAATGCGAGTGCGATGTGTGGACCGCCGCTACCGATCTTTGCACCGCTGATCAACTTGGGGAACGAGGCGGGTCAACTGCAAGGCAGTCAGGGTGTGCACGCGATGGCGAGGCCGCCCCCTGCTGATTTTCGCAGTGGTGCGGGTCGTTTGCCGCCGGCGTTTGAGGCGCATCGGCAGTGCGCGACAGCGAGTGGTGCGACGCAGACGCAAACGATTTCTGTCGTACTCTCGCGCCGATAGTGAGCGAGTTGGCGAGAGAGCTGAAGAACGAGTTGTAGCTGGCCGCACTAATCGCGTTGAGTTGTGGGCGAACGGTAACGTTCTCTCACGACTATCGCCAATCGACTACGCATCTCGGGCTATCTCTACAGTGTGCGATTGCGTCTTTTCTCGTGGGTTTGGCAGGCAGTGTGCGTAGGGAGGTGAAGGACCGGCGTTGTACACGAAGGTCGGTCTAGTGTGTGGACTGCATAGCAGTGGGAATACGGTGTGCGTGAACGTGCGTGTTGTTGGTGTGGAACTTCTAAACGGTGTACGTACTGTACGTCTTGACTGTTGTGCGCACTCTGTTGGTTGAGCTGCAAATGGTAGCGTTAATCATCTGATCTATCGACAGACACGCATCGGGATGCGCTAGTTTTGTGCGTTTTTTCTTAATACTACGCGCGTTCATTGCCCGATGGCGTTATCTTGAGAACAGTATGCGGTATAGAAATACGTACTGTACGTATACTTTTGTAGTACATAAATGCGCGTTCTTGGAAGTTATGCACGACTATTATAAATCGTGTTCATTGCTGTATTTGTTGCTACTCTTTCGTTATCTGTCGTTCACATGTCACACTTAGTTTGCGCAAATGCAGTATGTCTATACATGCAGTTTGCTGTAGTGTGTGCGTGTTTCATGCCCGCGAGCGATTTTTGTGTCGGTAAAGACGTTCGACTGAGCGGCAAGGAGGCGAGCGATTTGAGTCCTGCGTGAGTGACATTAGATTCTGGAGGCTTTTCGGAGACTTTGTTGACTGAACATTTTGCTTCCCCATTTACACGGACATCACACGTATTGATGCGTACTAGAGAAGCAACGCTAACTCATACCTACCGCAAATACGTTGCATACAACCCACGCATATGCAGAGCGAGCACATTTACGGTACCGAGCAACGAAGACAGTGCAAACTACTTTAGTTTTTCAACTTCATTTGAGCTTAATAGTGCAGCGAGGCGGGGCTAGTCGACAACAAGCACGCTATACTGCGCGCTATGTATGACTAAAGGGAAATGCTTCACTTTCGCTTCACTTGTTCCCTAACAAAGGCGACTTGATTGCGCTGCTTCTCGTAGGTGTACTGCAATTGTGAGCACTGCAACTACACGTCTGTACGTGTATGTACCTAAACTGAACAATTACCGCTTATTCTGGAGCTAATTCGGGTCTTCTTGTTATTATTCTGCAGCTAATTCGTGCCCTATGCACGCAACGAGAATGAGTGCTTCAGACCGTGTGATTGCTCGCTCATCGCAGCTGACGCAGGCAGGCTGCTTCATCCTAGAAGCACACGCGTTAACGTATTGCTCTGCGGTTTTCAAGCTTGTATCAATAAACTCACTGACTGACCATCGACTTGCTTGCTGAAAGAACGTACGTCCAACGGAAAAGAATGTTTGCGCTTGGTATGAACTACCGCAAGGTACGTGCATCGTACAGTATTACCGTTTTCTTTTAATAGAATACAAGTTTGTTTTCTTGTGTGAAACTACCTTTCAGGGTGAGGAAGAGGGGAGAGGGACGGAAAAGATGGACGTTCGAGCTTTTTATATTAGATAGAATCGTCTCTCTTTTAAACGGGATGATGATAAGGTGTCAGAGAGCACGAAAGAGCTTCTCATCGCATTTTACACGCGATTTCGGGTCGAACTAGGACCCTGGGTTTTTTATCTGAACCCGCAGGAACCATAGAATTTTAAATTGTCCATGTAAGCGAACCGAACCCACTTGAACTTTTGACTCGAACCTGACCTGCACTCTAAAAAGTGACCCGAACCCGACCTCCATTTCTACATTGTTTACTGTTTTTGTCACTTCAAACTGAGCCCGGTGATTGATGTAACACTAGAAGCTGAACAGCGTCTTCCTGTTCAGGATCGTAATCGTGATAAAGAGAAAGAGAAGGAACGTCAAGAGAAACAGAGCGTTCAACCGAAGAAAATTTCAAGCACAAGCGAGCAGCAGCCGCAGCAACACCACGCGTCGCGCCCGTCGCAGCATCAAAAGAACGACCAGCGGACGATGGCGCACGATCATCGTCACAAAACCAGCACTCACGAGTGCAAACAAGCAAAATAACTAACGTTTATTGATACGTAGCTACATACCCCCAAACCATTCTACAAATAATACTTCGTGTATGACCCGAAGTATGCAGCTGGCGTACTGTTTTCGATGGACTTGATATCACATTATCCCTGCATGGCACGCATCTCTCGAATGAAATCCGTTCAGGCTACTTTCATTGCGCCGACACCATTTTATTGTAGCCTTTTCAGTGCTAGAAATAATTTTCCAAATTCTCGCTCCCCTGCCATCTAGGTCACGGTCTCTGGGAGGCACCAAATCTAGCATAATGTAGCTGCATTGCTGTCTGCGAACTACCACGCACAGCAGAATTTCTTGTATGTTGGCCGATTTTCGCAAAATTTCAGAACCAGTTTTCTCGAGACCGGCTGAACTTGCCACGTAGTCCAATATGTCAAAATGACGGCCACATTCTGATATAAAGGGTCCGTCAAAGTCGACAGGAGTGGCCTTGTTTAGACTGCATACGTTGTTCTACATAAAAACGTAAGGCGCGTGGCTAGGCGTTACGTAATGTTTCATTGTTTAAAGTTCATACTCTCCCATTGCTATCGATAGCCTGCATACGTTTCCTGTCGACTTTTTCCGGACGCTTTATATTGGATTACGCTGTAAGTTCAGCCGGACTCGAGAAAACTGGTTCTGAATTTTGCGAAAACCGGCCAACGTACAACGACTACTGCCGTGTGTGATATGTATACCACCAACAGGCTTCTGCTCGGTTTGAAAATTCTGAATTCGATACATTTCCACGTAGTGCCACTCATCTTCGACAGTTGTAGGGGAGACTGTAGTAAAGCGGGGGTAGACTGAGATGTCCGTCGTATACGGTTGCGAACACATTTTAATATCGACACCGATATTTATAGTACAAAGCACAACAAAAATACTACATAATCTTTATAAACCAACGAAAAAAAACAAAGCTACACTCGGTCTCCTATTAGTACGAGCAGCTCTGCAACAAGCGTTCACTCGCATTACTTTGCAGACGATCGATCACATCGCGCAATAAATACTACTACTACAATTAATCAATATTCACAACTGAATCGGCGAGGCCGAGATACAAACACATGCCGTCCGAAGAGCGTTTAGTAAAACACCTCTAGCAATCAATCTGTAGGAACGCGTACGGTACACATTTCATACCTATTTGCCCTTTTCGCTTAAAAAGCGGCATCAAAGTAGTGCGGAGGAGCTCTCATCTATTTTTTGACGTTGGGTGAATCCTGCACATCGAGCCCGATTTTGAACGTTTTAGCCGTTTTCAGAACGTCACAGTATCAAAATGCTTCTTCAAACGATGAATGCATCGGACTCTCTTGCTATCTTCTTAAGAAAGGCAGGAAAGATAGAGCAGGTGGAAGACTGTAGCATAATTAAATAGTGCTGTCAGCTTCCTCCCACCCTCTCTTACTCAATACTGCAGGGCGCGATTGTATTGCCTAGTCGGCCGGAAAAGCGCCTGATTGATGAATAGGTGTTACGTAAGCTGTAACATCACATGGGCTCGACTGTATAGTCAACGCTCGCGTGATCAGCGCGTTCAGTTGTCGCTTTGTGTGTAGCTCATGCTGGCCTGTTAGCTATGTGTTCTCCCCCGAAATGTTAGCTTCTTCGACATGCTACATAAGACGAACGCACACATACACAATAAATACAACAAGCAATCGACATGCTGAGCGGAGAAGCGCGGTGCGTGCAACATATACATACAGAAAAGCCACAAGCATTGCGCACAAGCAATGCCGTACGTACTATAAATATGGCAGTACACACGCGAGACGGACGACTGCAAACTCGGGTAGTTGCTCGCGCTAGGTTCGTACGTCTATCACGTACACCGCGACGAATGTTACGCAGCACTCAGTGCGCACGCCAACAGCCGGCCTTATAGTACTACCATGAGCTTGGTCTAGAAAAACAACGGCGTCACGCCGCCACATCGTCGGCAGCAGCGTCCACCCACCTTGAGCGGCTTTCTCCTTCTACACAGACGACTCAAAACTAAGCACAGTCGCAAGCTCACTATAAATATGCACTCTACATACACAACCTGCGCATCAGTACGCAACGCATTGCACACGAGCCAGTTGTACCGAAGTGGACGTACAGCACAATTAGGACAACGCAGCAAGCACACGCACCTATTAGCTGAAGCGAGAGAATAAATACTAGATATGTGCACGCGTAGCTGGATAAAAGCACAATACGATGCCACCGCCAATGAATGAGGAATGACCAGGCAGGCAGGTTAATTGAACGTGTACAATTTACAGCAACTCCGGTCCGGAAAACTCAACAGATACGCAGTCTGCACTACAGAAACAATTTACGTAACGGCAAGAAAAGAAAACGAAGCGTTACACTAGTTAATCCATTCCGTTCACAACTGCAGCCCAAGCAAAAAACAAAAGCAAAACAAATGTTAAAAAATAAAGCCAAAGCTGAACAGCGACCGCAGCACATACAGACAGAGAGACGATGCCGATCCGGTACAACACTAGCTGAAATGAATATACAACCAAGCATTTCAAAATGCACAGGGACGTCTTCCTTCTTCTCCACCGCCAATTCGTGTCTAATCTAACACGAACCGACACTAGACAGATAGCCCGGATAGACCAGACTCGCGTTCTGAACCAGCTAAATATCCCAATTCCGTCTATCTACAGTGGCCGCCAGCAACGTGCAACAACGAAAGAAGCCGCACAACGCGGTGTGTCGCTAAAACAGTAAAAACACGTGGAGGCGGACACCCGCCCGCCCGCGAGAGGGCGCTGCTAAAACAACCAAGCACATTGCGATACTAAAAAAGACGCAGAGGCGAACAGGGCAGGCTACAGCGAGAGAGCATTGCGCAACAGGGAGTAACTCCCGCGCCAATGCTGCAGCGACAGCCAGTCTGAGAGGTATGCCAACCAAACTGGTTTACAATCTAAACGTTACCGCCAGGCTAAGCATGCACACTGACAACTACAATTGATCAAAGAGTGATAAATTAGCAAGGGAAAAAACAGCTGTATCACGTCGTTCAAAATTGATCACACACGCATGCGCGTCCGTCCAATCCCGCTGCTAACTTACTCTACTACACAACGAGACAGCCTCGACCCATCGGTCGGCGTTGGCGTGGCTTTTAGCAAATCAGCACTTATACATGTACTACGTACAGTACGTTGGTAAAGGTCACTACTATCATCCATATACGTAGAGATGGCATCGGGGGAGAGGGAATACTAATTCTCCATCGGGGGAGGGGCAATAATTCAGAGTAAAAGAGAAATTTTTTTTAATTTGCCAAAAACGCGTCTGGTTTCCAGTTTTGAAGGCTCATACTCAGCCGCAGCCAAAAACCGGTTTTTTTCTAAAAAAAAATCCAATTTTCGCAAGGGAGAACCGAGGAAAAAATCGGATTTTTGTACAAAAATCATTTTTACCCAAAATTCCCTTTTCACAGACAAAAAACTAGGGTAGAATATTCTCATTCACTGTCCTACCCGGAGGATTATTTCTTGGCGATACCATCCCTGCATAGACGGTACAACCTGTATACTTGCAGCACATAGTGTAACCATGCATACAGATAAGCAGGTACATTCATCGTAAGCTCGTACCTACACAACACATGTTACATGCCGATACAGCAAGAGTAAATAACCACATGAAAAAAGACAGCGCAGTCACGCACAGATTACCTCCCATAGCTGCTAAACAGACAAAACAAGCGAAAATAACTGTCCCTTAATAGTACAAAACCAATACCATCCACAAAAATAAACAAAAAACGTACTCATACACCGCCGTCAGTCGTCTATTTCACGAAAAAACCCTTCGGCAGTGTCTGCCATTACCCAGCCTCGGAGGCGCTGCCTACGTCATCAATGCATCACACGGATCGCTCCATTCCCCGTGTCTACCATGAATATCGCGTGCGCGCACCTTGAAGCGATAACTACAACGAAGCAAACAAAGCAGTCAGATTTCCTAGCCGCCCGCATCCAGTGAACGCAGTCGCTGTGCCGAGAAGAGCAAGCAACATACTTATTATCTCACTAGTTTTTACTGTGAGGGAATATGCCCGCAATGCAGAAATACGCAAGCACACACGGTACGATTCCGATTGTTCGCAATTTCGAGCGTTTTTAGCAAACTGATTTGGGAAATTCAGTGAAAAACACTCGAAATTGGGTGATGTGCGAAAAGTTGCGCTATTATTTTTAGTAAATTTTTCTAAAATTTCCTTCGCCATTTTTGTCAAAGACCACTAAAAAACTACTGGTTATCATGCATGCTGGACATCCTGCTACCCAAAAAGATTAAAAATTTGGATCAGTCTCAAAACTGATAATTTTATTTTCTTTCTTTGTTAGCTGAATAGAGAAAAATTTTTTCGACTGACTCATTTTATTTTATACTCAAACTGGACTAAAATTCCCAATTCATGCTTTTCATCTCCGACAATAACTGCTTCCAATTCCAACTATTTTGAACAATTCTACTGAAGAAATCAAAAAACTGATTCCGTTCAGTGCTTACCGTTGTCCAGCGGACATTTGCGAAAGATTGCACACCATTGGCAACGGCATCGATTTGACCTGCCCGAGATCACGCCAGGCCGACTCCTGCTTGGACTTCGCAGTGCCAGACGTCGTCGGAAGGGGATCCGCCACCGCAAGATCGTATGTCACAATAGGTGCATGCACTGGCATCAAAGGTAAATCCCATTGTACGGCCATCACTGGAAAAAGGAACAAGTACACCTATACATAATCTAGGCGGAGTGTGAAGGGCAAAATTAGTGACTAAGACGCTCCGTCAGTTGGCAGACCCTCCGCGTACCTTTGCCGACACTGGCGACATTCGGTGCAGCACTGATAACCGGCTTCGGGGGTGGTAGCATATTAAAGGGTTTAAAGTCAGACAGTGGAAGCGGCGGTGGTCTCGGCGGCGACGTATTCGAGGTCGGTCTCAGTGGCTGTCCACTCGCGCCGCCCCGCACCGTAGGCGACGACGGTAAGAAACTCTGCGGTGAACAGCCCAGAGGTGGTGCTGGTGAAAAGCCAT
>JAQGBB010001960.1:0-12019 GCA_034691745.1 Prismatolaimus dolichurus | reverse complement strand
GTCCGTTACACAGGATGCAGACACGAGCATGTCTATAGCAAACCAAATCTGTGTTCTTCCCTCAACAACGGGGTTTATTAATTTGTGCACTAATTTTCGTGAGAGGTATTCCTAAAAGGAAAATTTGTTTCTGCGACAAAATTCTCTTTTTCTCCGACAAAACTTGGACCGATGGGAATAGGGTATTTGAGGGGCTCTATCCATAAATTTCGTTCAACGTCAGATGTATTTTTACTTCGAAAGGAAAATGCAGTGAAGTCGAACAGCCACAGGGAATTTAAACAGTGTAATTCCGTTTTAAATATTCTCCAAAAATCTGGCCCGAAACATGGTGCAACCCCGACCTGACTTTTGTCGGAGAAGAAGAGAATTTTGTCGGAGAAAAAGAAATTTTTCCGAGGTAAAAAGTTGGTAAATTTTGCCTTCGTTTAGACAAGCAACAGTTGTTTGAGTTTCGCTTGCCGCTGCAGAGCTGGATTGCCGCTTCCGCCGACGCCATGTCCGTCCGAGATGAAGCAGCTCCCGCAGCAGCGGCTATCGGTCGTTGTGACGCCACAATTCGGTCACCATCATCGCCAACTGTCAAAGAGTTGGCGTTCACACGCCAGGAACGTTCCCAAGCGGCGACTACTTCGGCGTCGTCACACGCTAAGCGGCCTCTCATCGATGCGGATCGCATTCGTGCCGTCGTGCGCAAGTCCATTGCAGAAGCAAGCCGATGTGCGGGTCGTAGTTTCACGCAGCCATCAGCAGCAAGCGACGCCCCCGATTTCGTTTCCGTTCAGCTCGCACGCGTTGAGCGTCAACTGGACGAGGTCAGAACGGCTCTCGTCGACAACGCCAGCGCAGCCGACGTAAGTGTTCACGTCACATTCTTCCAACTTCTTTCTACCGTTGCATTCCTCGGCTCTAGCGCTTTCGCCTCGCTCGCTCACTCGACGACGTGATGAGCAGTTTTCGCTTCCTCGTCGACGAGAATCGACAGCTGAAAACGGAGCTCACGAAACCGGCGGTGACCGGCAAGCATCACCGCTCAGCCAGAACGATTCCTCAACGCCGTAGTTGTGCGCAAACCTCGTCGATGATAAATGAAGCGAACACCGTTTCATCGCCCGTCGTCGAGACGGTAGTGCTGAACGAGGATAACTGGAAACCTGAAGTGGATCCTTCGGAGAACGTGAACACTAGCTGGCTTCGTTCTAGCAAAATCTCGAGTGCGTGCTACAAGTGTGCACGCTGCGAAAAGGTGTTTTCAACATCCGCGAGTTTGAACTCGCACATTCAAGTGAGCAAGCGAATGCCAGTGTTGGGTCTTTTTTTAGCTGAATGTTCTTTACAGTGTGCACACGTGAGACGCCGTGACTTTATCTGCGAAGCCTGTGGTAAATCGTACAGAAGTGCCACCGAGTTCCGTTTCCACCGCTTCGCGCACACCGGCGAACGACCCTACTCCTGTCGAGTACGTGACTCCAAACGACAAAGACTATCTAAAATATCGATTTTTAGCTCTGTTCCCGACACTTTCGCACCCCCGCACAAGCGAGTAAACACCTGAAGCTCTTCTGTGCAATGCGTGCAGACGCGCACATAAAGGTGAATTACCGCTTTTTTCTCGACTTTAATAGAACATGTTCTTTATGTTCAAGACCGTTCTCTGTGAAACCTGTGGTCGAGCATTCCGCAACTCGAATCTCTTGCGTTTGCATCGAAAGCGAACATGTGCACCGACAGTGATTGTACTCTATGAGTGTGATATTTGCAACAAACACTTGCGGAGTAAGCAGGCACTCACCGAGCATCGGAATGGCCACACGGGATGTGCACCGTTTGTTTGCGTGGTATGTTTTCTGGGAAGAAGTTGAGTCGGTTTTAATCGAGGTTTTACTCTTTTGAGAACTGTGGATCGGCGTTTACTTCGCATCATATTTTGAGAACTCATCGCAAACGATGTGCAGGACCGACTGCCTGAGCGGTAACGTGTTCTCGTCGAGGCTTTCACAGAGATAAACTTTCTAGGATATACGCAATATTACTGAGTGCTCTCTCAGAATGACCATCTGTTCCGCTTTTTGCTTTGCACATTGTGCTGCATTCTATCTAGGGTACTCCGTAGAAAAGCAGAAGATATCGATTTTTTCCTTCCCCATTCAGTTGCTCACTGTATATCCCGTGATGCAACCCTCCTTTTCAGCTTCAATATGGCAGCCAATACCGACGAGATTGACTTCTCTTTCCCATTCACCCCGTACAAAATCCAACTCGATTTTATGCACACCCTTTATCGAACTATCGACAGATCGAAAGTCGGCATTTTCGAGAGCCCTACCGGCACGGGTAAATCCCTTAGTATTATCTGTTCTTCACTTCGTTGGCTTCGCGATGATGACCAACGACGACGTGTCGAAGCTGCCGAACTTCTCGCGACTGAACCGCCGGTCGACGATGATTGGTGGGTTTCGGCGGACTTGAAGAGGAAACTGGATGAACGGAAGTACGATGTGAGCACTGAACTCGAACGGAGAGAGAGACAGGATCGACGTTTGGGGGAGGTGAAAGAGAAGAAAGGGAAAGAAGACCGTCGTCTCGTTGGTTGTGAGAAACGCAAAGCCACAGCGGGGGAGGGAGGGGAAAACGAAGATGAGAAGGAACTCGATGGTTTTGATGAGTTTGCACCGACTGAGTACGAGAGTGATGCTGAGCAGACAGGGGATTACGGTAGTTTTGTTGAGAGTGGCGATGTCCCGATCAGGAAGATATTCTATGCTTCACGCACGCACTCGCAATTGGCGCAATTCGTGCGAGAACTTGCGAAGACTTCGTTTGCGGCGACAGTTCGTGTGGTTACTCTCGGGTCGAGACAGACGATGTGCGTTAACGAGGTGGTCAGACGGTTGGAGAGTTTGAGTCTCATTAACGATAGGTGTTTGGAGTTGCAACGGAGGGGGAATGGGTCGAAGAAGGCGAAGGGAGAAGCAGGGACACGAAAGGTTGGGGGGTGTTCGTGTTATAAGCAGACGGTGTGTAAGGATTTTTCGGATGAACTGCTCGTGAGTGTGAGGGATATTGAGGAGATTGTCGAGGTTGGTCGAAGGCAGGAGGCGTGTCCGTATTATGCGACGCGGTATGCGGTGCCACTTGCGGAATTGGTTCTCTTGCCTTATAACATTCTTTTGTCGAAGTCGGCGAGAGAAAGTTGCGGGATTGAATTGCGTGGAAATGTCGTCATTGTCGATGAGGCTCACAATTTGCTTGATACTATTGGCGCGATTCATAGTGCGGAGATTGGTCTCGCTCAGTTACGAGGTGCGAAAGAGCAACTCGACAGATATGAGGGACGATATCGCGAGAGGTTGAAGGCGAAGAATTTGTTCTATGTGAAACAGTTGGGACGTGTTGTTGAAGCGTTGAAGAGGTGTGTGGAGAGACGCGATGTGGAGGTCAAGGTGTACAGAATGCATGAGTTTCTGTTCGAGACGAAACTCGATGATGTTAATGTCTTCAAAGTACTGAACTACTTGAGGAAGAGCGAGTTGCCCAAAAAGCTTAGGGGATTCTCCGCGTTTGCTGCGAAGGTCGAAGAGGAAGCTGCGCAGAAAACGATAAAGGCGACACCGACAGCGCTTGATGCGTTGACCTCATTTTTGAGTGAAATCTCATCGACGTCAATGGGAGGGAAAACGCCTGCTAAAGCGGCTAAAAAACCGGTCAAGAAAGCTGTCGCCGTAGCTCCGACACCTGCGAAAACGATTAGCACCAATGCTTCTTCTCAAGCTTCGCCTTTGATTAGCGTTCAAGCTTTCCTCGAGTGCTTGACGAACGAAGCGAAAGACGGTCGCGTTTTCGTCTACGCAGGAGCGAAGTTGAAGTTCTTACTCTTGAACCCAGCAGCGACGAGTTTTCGTGAGGTTGTGGATCAAGCTCGCTCGATCGTGCTTGCAGGTGGAACGATGGAACCAGTCGGTGAACTCGTCGATCAATTGCTTCGACCTTGCGGTGTTACGGATGCGAGGATCGAGCGGTTCTCTTGTGGGCATATAATTCCAGATGAGCATTTACTCGCGTCGGTTATTGCTAAGGGTCCTTCTGGCGTTGATTTTGACTTCACCCTCGAGAATCGGACTCGAAACTCGGCGGTACTTCTTGCCGAACTTGGTCGACTCTTCATCAATCTCGTAAATGTCGTACCCGCTGGAATCGTCGTCTTCTTTCCGTCGTATGACTTCGAACAGACTGTCTTCGAGCAACTCCGCACGACGGGTGTGCTCGAGAAGTTAGAACGGAAGAAGAAGGTCTTTCGAGAACCACGTGGGGTGGATGGATCGCTGCAACAGACACTCAGTGATTATGCGAGGAGGATTCGAGAAGGATCTGGTGGGGCATTACTCTTCGCGGTTGTTGGTGGCAAGATGAGTGAGGGGATTAACTTCGCGGATGAACTCGCGAGATGTGTTCTACTGGTTGGTATGCCCTATCCGAATTCGGCGTCGCCGGAGTTGAAGGAGAAGATGGCGTACTTGAATGCGATGGCGGACTCGGCTGGGAGACAGTACTATGAGAATTTGTGCATGAAGGCGGTTAATCAGTCGATTGGAAGGGCGATTCGACATAGTAGAGATTATGCGGCGATTCTACTTGTCGATAGGCGGTTCGCGAGGACGTCTGTGCAGGCGAAGTTGCCGGGTTGGATCAGAGGATCGATGGCGACTGATGATGCATTTGGCGCATGCGTTGGCAAGTTGGCGAAATTCTTTGCGCAGAAGAAGAAAGAGGCGGACTAATTCAGAATTTGTGGTCTTTCGGAATCTGGAGTAAAGGGTCCGTAAAAAGTCAGCAGGGCATGGTAGCCAAAGTTTATGTTTAGACTGCATACATTATGTGACGCGAAAACGTAAGGCAAGTGGCTACACGTGTAATGCCTCAATTGTTGTCGATGTCTTCAAACCGTGTCTGTCGACTTTACCGACCCTTTAGTTTGCTTCTCTAGTGCTACTGACTGCTCGCATTTTAATCACTTATTTTAACCGAAGAAGTATGAGGCATTGTCTCCGAGTCTTATTAAGAGCGCGATTTCTCAAACGCGTGCAGAGCTTATCAGCTGAGCTTTATTTTCTAGCTTCACACCTTTCACTCTGACGGCCATCCTCAATTTTCCGTGTCGATTTCTCTGAAATAAACCCCTAAGCTTATTTTAGGCCCACATTCTGATCCATTCGTGGTACTCTTACGGGCATGGAAGCCACTCGATTCACCTTGGCGGATATCGCCGCACATTTCGGCGAGGAAAGGCACACGTATTTGGTGAGCATAATGCACTCTTACACAGTTAATGCAAGCATGACGACATTGTAGGCTGCACTTCGCAGACAGACGGATCTGACGCTCGACGATGGCGTCACCCTCCAGACGCTTTTCTCTGCTAGAAATGAGAGCGATGACGCGCTGAACGCTTATCGAGTATCGCTAGAGGCTGCATCAGTTAGGGTATCAAATGTGAATATGTGTCGTAGTGAGCTATATGGTCTCTTATGTTAGTTTGCGAAAGACTTCGAAGCACATTATATGCGCGCTGGCGAACACCTGGAAGTGTCAAGGGTGCAGAAAGAACTTACTGACGTTCTTATTGAAGGCGAAGCACGCCATCGCTCGAAGTTAGTTGCCTTTACCGGCTACACGAAGGGCTATTCGTGTACGTATTGTACATAGGAGCACAAAGTGTCCCGAATCTGGCAAAGAGAAGAGTACTCACCCAACGAATCAACGATCGCGCGGGATCGTTGAGATACCGCAAATTGACGGAGGAACGTCCGCTAACTGCTTTAGTCGGCGATCTCCGCTGAAGAGATCTCCTCAATCGACGCCGACAATCGTGCAAAGCCCGTCGGACTCTGAGCGAGAGAGCGAGAAGCGATGTTTGGTACTCGAGGAAGAACAACTTCGACTGGTGAACGACGGGCAGCGACTGACGAACAGGAAATTGCAGTTGGAGAATCTCGAGATTAAGTTGCGTCTTGTCGAGACACTGGCGGAAAAGTTTGGTGTGAAGACGAAGTTGTCGGTCAGTGCAGAGGAAATGGAGTTGCTGAAAACGTCGTCTTCGAGGGGGTGTGTTAGCCGAAAGGAGTCGCCTGTTGATGAAGTTCGAGAAGCGAGTCCCTCATTTATTGGCCGTGAAGTGCCAGTCCCAGAAACTTCTATTGTCGCACACGGTGAGGATCGTGAAAGTGCCTCAAAAAGAAAGGTCTACGAGTGCGCTAAATGTGGGAAGGAACTGAAAAGTCGGCAAGGTTTGAGCTTGCATATCCGCAAGGTATGTTTCGAAGAGAGGCAACACTTCGGGGAGATATTTGAGTTTTTCTTGTTAGCATGGGTGTGTCAGACTGCAACGCGGTCGAGCAAAGAGGGAAGGGTATCAGTGTGAATCTTGTGGGAAATTGGTCAGGGGTTTGGCTGACTTTCTTACTCATCGTCGGACTCATACGAATGAAAAACCCTTTACGTGCGAGGTGAGGGAAAGGTGTTTTTGAGGGATCTTTTGAAGCATAGTTTAATTCTGCGTAGTTCTGTTCGTGTCGGTTTCGGTCTTCGCATGAAGTGGCCAAACATAAGCGACTGAGATGTGCGGAGAATCCTAATAGTCAGCGACAGGTAGGGCACTTTCTAAGAGTAGTCACGTGACTGTCAAGCGGTTTTGAAGGCTGTTCTTTGCGCACTTTGTGGTCGCTCGTTTGCTAGTCCGTTCTTGTTGCGTTTGCATCTGAAACGGACGTGCGGACCGACGAGACTTGCGTCGTTCACGTGCGATGTTTGTGAGAAGCAACTTCGGAGCAAGCAGGCAATTTTTTCACTGTTTGCGGTACTCCTCAACTTGGAGCACTTTCAGGCGCTTATTGATCACCGCAATGGGCACACTGGGGATTCGCCGTTCGTTTGCGTGGTATACCCGGAGGCGAAACAGACTTGTTTTTTCCTTAAAGCTCTGTTTGTCGGTAGGACTGCAATTCGGCGTTCACAACGCGGCATCGCTTGCTCGCACATCGCAAGAAGAGATGCTCTGAAGCGAAGCTGTAAAGTGACTTGTTCTGTATTTTCTCCAATTTATTCGCTTTGTATTCTCGTTGAAAATCCGCTTTCTTCTGTTATCATAGTTGAAGTCCTGTTTTGAACTGATAGCATGCGAATTGAGCATGCTTCATTCCGTCCACAGTGCAGGCGTCGAGAGTTATTCACCAAATCTACCGATTATCGATAGAACTTTTCTCTCCTCTCCAGGACTGGCTTCGTGTAGCTTTAGCATTTTCCGAGTGTGTCGAAGATCTTTGGTCAGTGTTGCAAGCATGAGCAAACATAAACGGGCGTCGGCTAGTGTGGCGGCTAAGAAGCTGAAGTGCGATGAGGTCGTTGTGAGTCGGGAGACGAGACTCGTTTGGATCGATTGCGAGATGAGTGGTCTTGATCTCGAGAAGGAACGGCTGCTTGAAGTCGCTTGTGTTGTCACTGAATCGGACTTGAGTGTCGTGGCTGAGGTAGGGTTAAGCAGGTCGGATTTGCGGATTTTTAAAATTAAAAATTAAAATGTAATTTTTTTTTAATTTTAACGAAATTTAGACTTTATGTACTGTACATTGCTTAGAATTAATTTTCGATTTTCTGAAAATTCATGTGCAGATTTGTACTTATTTTCCTCCCAGAGTCCGTCGTACGTGATTTCTCAACCTAAGGCCCTCCTCGACGCGATGGGCGAGTGGTGCACAAAGCAGCACGCGAAATCGGGTCTCACAGCGGAAGTGCTCAAGAGCACTCTGAGTGAAAACGACGTTGAGCAGCGTTTGCTCGCGTTTCTTCGCGAGCATACGGACGAGGGACGTTCACCACTCGCGGGTAATACGGTGCATGCGGACAAGCGGTTCCTCATGAAATATATGCCAGCTGTCGATGCTTATCTCCATTATCGGATCGTTGATGTGAGCACAGTCAAGGAACTTTGCAGGTATGTACTGTGCGGGCAGTTTTCGGCGGGGAGCGAACCATGGTGTGATCCGCTGTTGCATTCTGTGTAGGCGTTGGTATCCGGAGGTTTTTGCGAAGGCACCGAATAAGAGTGATAAACATAGGTGCGAATGTTTTATTAGATGGTTGAAGAATTTTTGTTTGAAATTAAAATATTTAAATTATTAAATTAAAATATTTTTATTTTTATATTTTTATTATTTTTAAATAAATATAAAATTATTAATATATGTATATTATAAATTAAAATATTGTAAATTTTTTTTTCTTTCGAATAAAATATATTTACATGAGCGATGAGTCGATTTTGCGGCTTCAGAGCAATGCCCGACATTCGCGAGAGTATTGAAGAGATGAAGTTCTACAAACGATGCATGTCGTTCAAGCATCCGGAGTGAGGCAGACTCCGTCGAGGTCTAAAAGACGGAGTGTAGTGTAGTTATGTGGTGTCGATCGATGACTGATGACGAGAATGAGAGCTCTAAATATAAAATGTGTTCAGCGTGTGCAAACAGTTTGACAGATTGTCGAACTTCTTTTAATCATTGAAGCTGTCGACAAAGTCCCTCCTTGTTCCCTTTCTCACTACGACCATACCACTCTGTTTGTACTCTAGTTCGTTTTCTTCTCCTACCTGTTGTCGATGGAGGAACCTTTACCTGAGGTCGCACGGTACACATTGAAGGACGTCGCGAAAGTGAACAAGAAAGACTCGAGTATCGGCAAGCACCGAGCTTCCTTCCTGGTAAGGAACTGAACGAACTTCTTCAGTCGTACAGGTATGACGTCCTTTACAGAGTGCACTTCGGAGTCGTGCACGACAGACACTCCCTGATGGGGTTAACACCCTTTACTCACTCTTCGCGGCGCGCAAGGAGAGTGATGAAGCGTTTAGTATTTATCGAACGGAGTTGGCTGCTGCTGCTACGAAGGTTCGGACTGGTGCACGTTTGCAAGGCGTGTTTAACTGGGCTTTTTTGTCAGTTTGCGCAAGATTACAACTTCGTTTACATGAGAGCTGATGAACGCCTCAAACCGGAGGCGGTGAAGAAGGAACTCATTGAGATTATTATGAACAGCGAGACGGGATTCAAGTCAGTCTTCAGCTAGCGGACTGAAGTGACCAAGCAGTCACGTGACGAGTGTTCTTTGGTAGAAAACGCAAGGAGAGAATGTTGAAACTGAAGAACGAATCGGTTGACGGGATAACTCCAGCAGCTGCGACTAGCTTGTCGTCAACGTGTGTGACCATTCATCGTCCATCACCGAAGCGACACGTTCTCGTCACTGTCGCACCGGAAAAGCGTTTGCGACTTGCGGGATATGCAAACGGCGAGGACGACTTGGAAATGAAGCAAGCGAGGAGACGAATCTTGGCGCTTGAAGAAGAACGGCTTCGACTTGTCAACGAAGGACAGAAGTTGACGAATAAACAACTTCAGTTGAACAACTTGGAACTCAAGTTGCGTCTTTTTGATACGCTCTCGAATAAGTTCAATTTGAAGACCGATTTGCCTCTTTCGGCTGACGAACTCGCGTTGCTTGAGTGAGGCTACAAGCTTCTTGGATTACTGTATTTGCCTACCGTACGACTTCTTGCTTTGTACTGTATATGTATGACTTCTTCGTGTTTATCATTGAGTTGATTGACGGAGGGTCAGCCGACGGCAGCTAGTCGGGCGGCGATCGAGTGCATATGTTATGTAGCTTTGCGTCCTGCCAGTTGTGGTGGTTCCACACGCAGAAGTATTCCTCGCACTTTTCTGTATGTAGAGATGGCCGCTGATTCCAGAGATGAAGCAGCACTTGCAGCTGAAGCGATAATGTCCAACGAGCGCGCTGAGGTTGTACAGACCGGACCGCAAACGAGAAGCACTACTAAGAGGGCGAGAGCACCTGAACGGCGCATCCCTCTGGCTGCATCGTCCGAGAAACGTGCTCCTTCAACATTGTCGAGGCCCATAGGCGTCGAACCGCGGAGTAAGCCGCCTCCGGCTCTCGCGGAGCACATCCGTGCAGTTGTCGAGAAGTCAATCACCGACGCAAATCGACTTCTTCACGTCGGTTCTAAAACAGCGACGGTCAGAGTCACACCGTATCAACTCCCAACGACGCCCCTGAAGCGCGTCGAACGACAGCTCGGAAAGATTCGGAAAGTTATCGTCGATCATTCGAGCATCGCTGATGTACGAGTTGAGCTGTGCTCACAATTTGTAGTATTCATAAGTCGATCTGTTTAGCTTGACACCTTTCGCTTGGTTGGATCGATCGGTGATGTGATGCGAAATGTGCAGAACCTCGTCGAGGAGAACGAGCGGTTAAAGACGACGAATCGAGAGCTGCTCGATGAGTTGGAAGCGGTGAAGGAGAAACTTCACTTTGTCAACACGAATAAGTCTGGTGAGAGAAGCTCCTTCGATGCTGTTGCTGACTCGGCTCCACTGTACGACGGCGATGAGCTTGAGAAATCGCCTGACAGGACGGCGGCAGGGTCGTCTGGAACGATCCTGATTAACGCTGCTTCCGAGATCGAGGAACGTTCTCGTGCATCTGCACTGACAGCGTGGTTTCGCTCTCCGATCGTTCGTGAACGGGTTCGAGAAACGACTATATACAAGTGCGCACATTGCCAGAAGGCGTTCAAGAGCAGTGCTCAACTCTGCGGGCATATTGAGGTATAGGAGTTTCAATGCAGGGTTTCATCTCCGTCTGAGGTTCTTTTACTGTAGAGTCAGCATGCGGACATTCAGTGCGAGGAATGCGGCAAGATCTTTTCGACTAAGGGAAAATTTAGCGATCATAGATTTGTCCATACGGGCGAACAAAGGCCGAGGCCTTACTCTTGTTCGGTATGCTCTCGTGTGGACACTCGGGCGATGGGAGATCTTTCTGTTTGCTTATAGCGCTGCGCGCGGCGCTTCTTTACGGCTCATGTGGCGAGTGTGCATCGGAGGCTCTATTGTCCGATGCGGCCGGACGCTGGTCGAAAGGTATTCGGTGGCGTGAGTGGGGAATCTAGGGGTAGTTGCATGAGAGCGTTGACAAGCGGGCACATGTTCTCTTTTTGTGCTTGTTTGAAGGACATTGTGTGCGAGTTCTGTGGACGCGCGTTCGGAAACAAGAAAACACTGCTTGACCATCGAAATCGGACGTGTGGACCGACACGAATGGCGTCCCTCTCGTGCGATATTTGTGGCAAGAAACTTCGAAGCAAGCAGGTTTTACACGGTCCTCAGTAGTGCTCGGTTAGAGTCATAACTGGTCAGTTTTCAGGCACTCACCGAGCATAGAAATGGACACACGGGAGAATGTCCATATGTTTGCACGGTAATTAAAGTTGAGATAAGAGGTTTTATTTCAGAAAGCTTTACTGCTGCTATCGATAGGAATGTGGATGTGGGTTCACGTCGCATCACAACTTGCGAACGCATCGGAGGACGAAGTGTTGCGGTGGAATGCAGAGTTGAGGGAAACTAGCTGTAGCAAAGCAGACCGAGCTTTATTAACTTCGTTTTTTATTCCTTGTTAGCTTGTTTGCATATCTTTTTGGCTTGTGAAGTCCATGTGTATTGGGTTTATAGTTGTGCGCGTTACTTGTGTCGCTTGAAAAATTCGCAGGTCTTTGTGGATTGTCGAGCTGTTGTCCTCGTAAGAGAACTGAATTTAGGCGCAAACTGTGATTTCGCATATAGTCCTATGCGTAGTTGTGGGATTAGAAGTACGAGAAGTTTAGTGGGCAAGCAAGACGGGCAGCTGCCCGAGTACAAGGTGACGTTTCGTCTCTACGTTAAGAGGCTTCAACGGGCCTCAAACAGTTGCAACAACTACAGAATCGAGACAAGCAAGCAACGGTGAAAGCGCGCGGAAAATAAATATACATTGACACTTTATAGCAAGATCTTTATCTCACTGGGAAGAAACGTTGTACAAGAAATACAACAGCAGCGTCATCTATACAAACAAAGAACATGGACACTTTACACTATGCAATATTATGTCCCTGAGCTGATTC
>JAQGBB010001959.1:0-12019 GCA_034691745.1 Prismatolaimus dolichurus | reverse complement strand
AACTTCTGTGGAACAGCTTAGAACTTCTGTGGAACAGCTTAGAACTTCTGTGGAACAGCTTAGAACTTCTGTGGAACCGCTTAGAACTTCTGTGAAACAGCTTAGAACTTCTATGGAACAGCTTAGAACATAAGCGGTGTTTTACTGCCACACGCAAAAAGTTTTTTGTTGGCAGGATCCCGGAGTGGAATAATAGGGATAGGAGGATAGATGGCTCACGCTTGACCAAGTTATAACGAATCCGCATATGTTTAGATTTCTCGCGGAAAAAAGTCAATCGGCTTTCCGGCAGTGACTTTCTGTCCAAACAATGTGATGTTGCGAAACGCTATTGACGGCAACCCCAGTTATTTCCTTCCCATCTTTGCGGAGTTGTACAAGTCGACTAACTACATTAACCAAAATTCCCCAGAAGTCTTGAACGCGCTGAGGATGTGTCCGGCGACGTCGACGGAGTTACCGATTTTTTCACTGTTCCCTTCCTTTGCTATCATTACTCAAAGTAAGACAGGAAGAAAGCAGATGTAATGTATTAACCATCCATGGGTACAAGCTATGTGGTTATGGGGGTCGTGCAAAAAGCACGTACGCACTGACGGGTGGGGGTAACTTGGGATCCGAGAAATCTACAGAAACAAGTGGCCCGCCGTGCCGGCGGTAGGGCATCTTACCTATAGCAAGAAATCCAGGCGGATACGCAAAATGTTCTGGAACAACCTGAAGCATTAGATATTCCACGACCTCCCCACGGGATATATTTTATTTTACTTTAATCTTCTGTACGTCCACTAACTTTGGTTGGGTGGAAAAATCGGGGGGGGGGGGACAGCGGAGGGGATTCGGCGGAAGCGCGGGGAGCGGGAAGGAGCGTGGGGGGTGGAGAGAGGGAAGGGGGAAGCGGACAATTTCTAAATCTGATCACTCAGTACGCCTGTTCTTTTAGTGCTCGCTTAGAGAGAGAAGGCATGTTCTTTCGATCAATTTCGGGCAAAACGTTTCTAAGAATTTGACTTTGTGGGCCAAATTTTCCGCAAATTCACCTTTTTGATTGGCATTTGAAAGCTTTTTGAGATGATTGCTGGAGAAAAACGGCATAATGCACGTACTGCGTTTCGAGTCTTTTAGTGTATGGTGAAATGCTTGTCATTCGGCTCGGTTCTCCGAACAGCCACAACTCGGTGGTCGGTTGTCATTGGCAACGCAAGCCGTTCACTTGTACGGACCTGTTCTTAAACATCGACACCGATAATGGGCCGTGTTTCACATTCAATCCATCGGCATCGTTGATCGACTCGTATTTCCTCTTGAACGAAACGGATGTGCAGCTTTTGACCGCCGAGTTCGACGACGGGACCGCCGAGTTCAACAGCGAGGGCTGGGAATTCATACGGTGTGTGAGTGTTCTGTATGTCGCGAAGACCGCATGGTGCTGTGGAACTTGCCCACAGTTTGAGTTTCCGGGTTTAAGCATAATGAGGTAGCTCACTTTGTCGTCCGTTTGTCCGATCGATTTCGAAGTAGTGTGTCAGGGTCTCGTGCTCTCCATCATATCTCTTAACATACGCAGAATCCGCTCTTCGGTATCACACTTTTGCCGCACACATTAGGACGGCTGAATTTCAGCTCCCCCGAAAGCCCGCCAAAGGGTTTGAGCACACTTTTTGTTAAGATAGGGGATGCGTTCTGGATTTACTTGTTTTAAAACAGTTTTTATGGTTCACATTCTATGTGGACCGTATTGGGTTTCGTCTGGTGATGCGTGACGGAAACTTCGCTCACTAACTCCTCTCGAACCATAAACGCGAGAGCAGTGAGATTTTTGCAGCACGTTTTTTCGATGCCGATGCAGGTAATAGGAATTTTTTGTCGCGATAGGTAGACTGGTTCGGCTCCTGGATCCAAAAATGTCCCAAAACCAATGGTGACGTCATATGTGTATGTCCTTCACGGCAGTGGTAGCGCGCGTGCGCACTCTTTTTGCCTGGTCACATTGTAAGTAACCGGTCAATGGAGTGCGCCAACTGGCTAATTGAGTGTGCAACTGGCCAATGGAGTGTGCCACCCGGCTAATAGAAAATGCCACGGCATAATAGACAAGCCAATGGTGCGCTGTCCCTTCTCAACTCTACTTCTTCGGTTCTTATTATCAATGGTAAAAAAAGCGAAATTCTCGTAAAAGTTCTCAAACTATTTGTGCAGTTTTCTATTATATTTCAGAAACTGAATTGAGTCTCCAATCTATAATTAAGCCCAATTAATGTGAACCGTTTGGCAGCCGTAGGCTCCTTGTTATTCCACTGTGCTCCATGCAGGATGTAAAAAAACCAGCACAAGCGTGTAATTTTTTGGACATTTTGGAAATAAAGAAAATGCATAAAAAATGTTTCATGAAATTTTGGTACCTAGCGCCTAGTGTTTGGCGGAGGGCGAATTTTTGAAGGTGTACATCCCAGGGGCATAGGGCCATAAGGCTTTCCCGGCATGAGCCCCCCCACCAAAACTTCCATTTTTGGAGAGTAGGGTAAAAGTGCCAATTTAAGTGCTCATTTCAAAAGGTTTTCCACGGCTGAGCCCGCCAGAAACCCGACATGCCTGCCTTACAACTTTTTCTCGGTCGTTGTAGTTGAAGTGCCCTTTTTCTCAGACGTTACTGTTAATTCCAACACCTGAACGTGGAAGTTCGAAAAACTTTTGAATGTTTAAAGCCCTTCGAACTCAATTTCGGAAAATTTATAAAATTTTGCAAGTTTCGTTCAATTCTACGTGCAGTCAGTGGAACGAAGACTGCAAAATCGGCGAAGCGCATTTTACTTGAGACTCAAACCGTCACATACACATAAAAGAATAGAGCATTCTCTGTTGGCACACATCAAAAACCACACCACATAAACGGAACATACCGCGGACGGGACGAACACGCAAGCAGAAAAAATGGATAAAAAACCCCTTTTCCGTACCACAAGGGGACTGCTAAACTGTCATAAATAAGCACAGCTATAATTCATCAAATTGCACCAAAAAAACAGCAACTACGCATAGAAGCGAGCGAGCAGAGAGAGAAAGCAGCTGCAAAACACTAGCGAGTCAGTGTGCTTGCTCATCAGTTTTTCCTCGCGACCACCGAATTATCGATTTATTTCACTCCATCGGCGATTGGTCGGCGACGAGCTATTAGTGAAAAGTGGCTAAAAGAAAGAGTAAAATCTGATTAGCTCGATTATCGGCAAGAAGACAGAGACAGCGAGAGAGAAAGCTGCAGAGGAAAAAATCAGATAGGGTTGGTAGAAGGAAACAATTTTGAGCCCATTTCTGACGAAAAAAATTAAAAATGACCTCGAAAATGATTTTTCCAATCTGATGCCAAAGGGTTAAGGGGACCCCTTACTCCAAAAAAAGGGCAGTCCAAGGGCCAAAAAATTTCCTATCAAAATCGATGTCCGTTAAATATTTTTCCTATGCATACGTGTTAAAACTTTAAAAAGTGGCCCCTAAGCCAAAAAATTCTGCCGCCCCTACCTTCCTCAAAAAGCTACTAATTTTGATAAAAAGCTTCGGAAAATCTTGAAAAATTAAAAAACCGTAGTTATTCGGATGCACGGCCAAAATATGCCCCCGGACATATACCTAGTGGCAGCCCCAACTACCAACCCCAGACCAGAAGTGGCACACAAGACAAATGCACAGACAAACGAAAAACAACACAAAAAGTGGCAAAGATAGAAGAAGCACGCAAGGCGAAGGCACAGCAAGCAGCTTAGCAAGCACATTCCTGAGTGATCACATGACTAGGAAAAAGGTCACCAGATACAACGGGACGGACGTCTAGAAACACGAGTATTGATTCTTCGCCAAAAATCGAGATTTCTCACAAAATGACGCATATAGTCTTCACCTTCTTCCGTCGCCGACGTACTTTATGCCAAACCCTAATATAAGTGCGCGGGGGTGCCGGTTCGGGTTCCGGCTCAAAATAAAACGGCGCGGGTCCCCGGGCCGCAAAGCGAATCCTCGGCAGTCTTAGCCCATCAGTAGGTGCCGATCGGAGCAACCAATTCCAGAACTCATCATCCTCAGGTGGTGAGAGTGGTCCCTCTTCATTCTCTTCGTCGAATCTTCTTCGTTCTCTCCTGCGTTCATAAGCCGAAGTCGGGCTCTCCTCAACGTCAATAACTTCAATGATCGGAGGTGTATCGATTCTGATTGGTCGACGAACCTCGTCGGTCGATGATTGGTCGATTCGGGGAACCAATGACGACGATGAACTCCGTGTCGATTGTCGACGCCAGTGATGACGTTCATCGCCAGGTGGAATATCAACGATTACGGTAGTCGAGTCTTCGTATTCGTCCGTCGTCAATGAGAAACTCGAGCGCTTTTTCTCGTACAAGCGGCTTCGATCTGACGGTAACTCCTCCTCCTCGACTATGATTGGTCGACTAATTGGCTGCTCGCTTCTGATTGGCCGGCGTCTCGGCTCACGCGAATCAGCGCCGGTGAGTTTCTTCAAACGACGAGCAGCGTCGCGTTCCTTGACGACGCTCATTGGTCGACGTCCGGGAACAATCGCTGTGATTGGGCGTGATTCGCTCACTTTTGGTTCAAAGAGTGGTCGACTAGCGTATCTCGCAGCGACAAAGTCGTCATCACTATCTCCAAATCGATACTCCCTCGCGGCCGTCTTGCGCGTCTTTCGCACAATCGCATACAACGCCTGTTCCTCATCTTCAGGGGAAGGTCGTTCAGCGCGAATATAACCATAGAATGGTATCTCCTCCTCATCTTCAACTGTTTCAACCGGACCAAAAGCCATCTCCTCACTCGATCGACGAAACGCGCGCTCTTCTCTGATTGGTCGGCGAAATGGTTCCTCCATTCTGATTGGTCGCCGAAAATCACTTTCGGATCTCATTGGCTGTCGACCAACAACTTCACGAAACTCCGCCTGCTCAACACCGACTGGACGATCCGGTTTCCCTTCCTCAACGCTCATTGGCTGACTGAGTATCTCATCGCTCGCGTCGACGATATCCGCAGTCATATCCTCATTCAGTGTTATAACCGTCACAAAAGGTGCCCGATTGGCGCCATTAAAAAGACTAGCATGTCGAACAGTGTAAACAAGCAGGCGAACCCCCGCCGGTACACATCGCCTCAAGCGGAGTAAAAACTCGAAAAACCGGTCAGTAGCGGTAAAAAATCGATCCGACCTCCGGTCATCATCAATGTCAGCCAAACTATCAAGCGACGCAGACAACGACACATAGCCGGACGAGGACGACGACGAAGAGAACGAAAAAGCACGAGTAGCAGGAAGTGTGGCAGTAAGCGCGGCTAGAGTGCGACGACGACGCGAGAAGCTCGAAAGCTCACCTTTCGGAGAGGCCGACGGCTCGGCTGTTGACCCGGGCGTCAACGTTGTGAAGAGGTAGACAGGCTAAAAATGAAGCTGGAGTTGGAAATTTCAGAAAGCTGTTTTCACATTGTACTTGGCCTACGCTCAAAATATATGAATCAAACTGGGAACTGAATCGATTCAAATCGATCAAGAAAAAAGTCGACTGAAAATCACTCGATTTAGCTCGCAATCGATTCGATTCAAATAGATTGAGTAAAAATCTAAACGAATGGATTCAAATCAATTTGAAAAAGTCGACTTCGATTCATATCGATTCAATTCTTAGAACACTAAACAGGTTTAGATTCAATTCTGAAATCGTTTCGATTTAGACCATCGCTACTAAGCTCCGATTTTCAAAACTCTACAGATCTAGAATCCTCTTTCAACGGGGACTCGAACGAGTGGTCGCATCCCCAACTTGGCCAAAAATAACAAGTCGGATGTACCGATCCTCGAGGCCCACTGCCGCAGTCTGAACTTATGGCCAAAACACGCCAAATACAATATAATAAAACAAACAATAAAATAAAAAATTCCTGTAAAAATCCCTACTCGTCCCAAGGTATCTCCAGGAAAAAACCGTAACCCGCTAGCCCTCGTTCGAAAGTTACAGCGACAAACACACAGCCGGACAGACACCTCTATTTGACGTGCGTCAGTGGGCCTAAAAACAGCGAACCTTGTGATCTCCGGTGCAGGCGTTCAAGCCAAGCATATTGTACGACGTTTGATCGCTGCCACCGCCGAGCGGCGACATCCGTCTCCACGCAGCATCGTTCATGAGTACACGATCGCACCAAGCGGGCGCACGTGTCCGCATGAGTAAGCGCGGGCTAGAGACGTCTTCCGAGAAGGGATAGCTAAAGGCAAGGAGAATGAAATTCAGCTAGTTTATTCGTACTTATCTGAAGCGAACCTGGGCTGGAAAGTGACCGGAAATTCGTGCAAATCGGACCGAAATTGGCCAGGTTCAGAGTCAAATTGACGAAGCAGATCCTGCACAAAAAATGATGAATAAAAGTAAGGAAAAAATGACCAAGGCTGTAATTTAAGCGCACTAAGATTTGGGAATCGCCGATTTTACAAATCGGCCATTTTGTATAAAGAGTATCACAATCCCCCAAAACGGGACATTAGAAGCTGTACATTTATGGCGTCACGGAAAACGTTTACTTTTCGGACCCACTCCCCCTCATCACGGTTTTTGCTTTACTTATAACACGTAAAATCACTTTAGACCAGACCCACTACCCCTAAACCTAAACGCCATAAATGTACGGCCCCTTACTATAAAGACCCAATGTGTATATCGGCAACCTCGCGCACAGCCAACGGAAGTCTGCGCCTGCAAGCGTACCCCCATTGGCAAGTTTGTCGTAAAGCCCGGGCATCCTGCATGTGCTATAAGTGTTTTATATTTCCTCTGCATTGCCCCAGGTGCCATCCACATTTCTGGCATGCATACGAGTGTTATGCATTCGCATAACTGACGCGTATCCGGTACAGAAAGGGCGTATAAAACTCGCATACGTAAAACATAAATTTTTATGCCTCCCAACTTCAATCTACGGCGCAGTGTTGTGGTCAAGCTAAAAAAATTTGTCACCAAGTTCGCACAAAATTGTCCTCCTACGTTTTCTCAATAATTTTGGTCAGAAACACGTTCCAAAATTTTTGTGAACATGTTTGCAGTTCGAAACACATTTTTTGATTAAATTAGGCGATTTTGAGCAAAAAATTTTCCACAAATTTACAACATATACGCATAGCCGTACAGAAAATTTTCGCTCAAAACCGCCTAATTTCACCAAAAAACGTGTTTCGAACCGCAAACATGTTTACAAAAATTCTGGAACGTGTTTCTGCCCAAAATTATTGAGAAAACGTACTAAGTCAATTTTGTGCGAACTTGGCGACAAATTTTTTTAAGCTTGACCACAACACTGCCGTAGATTGAAGTTGGAAACAATCGTAAAATTTATATTTGACGACCGTGTTATGCGCATAGTTTGTAAAACCCTCGTTTCTGCGAACTTTATGCATACGCATAAACAACTTCCGGTTTTTATGCGCCAGATGCGCTCCTTTTATGACAATGGTGTGTATGCTTAAGGACCACAGTGCACCTGCCATACAAACTCGCCGATTTCTAAATCTTAGTGCGCGACAGCCAAATCGTAATGTCATAAAAAGCAAAAAATTACGTAGTTGAGGTTCTCGTGATCCTCGTAGACGAACTCTTTCGTGCCGATTAGGAGGACTGTCTGTGAGCTCGTCTTGCGCATAAATCGCAAAATTTTGCCATCCTCAATCGACTCTGTCGCCGGCGTCAAACTCTGCACGCAAAGGAAAAATCGATAATCAAAAAATTTAAGAGCAGGTTTGTGTAAGAACATGGATTTCCCTACAGAACCCACCGCTCAGGGGTCGGGGATTGGGCTAAAAATTTGCGCAAAACTTCAGCCAAACTTCGACCCCCGGGCGGTCAGACTCTAGAAAAACTCGCTCTTAAAAACTATTTTTTAGTTATCCACCTCGATGAGCGGCTTCGCGTCAAGTCGAAAGTTAAAATCGCCAAACAAGAACGTCGGCAACGACGCAAAACTATCCTCTTTTAGCCTGCAAACAAAAAATCAATAAAAAATCAACAAAAAAAATCAAAAAATCGGCTTACAGATCAACGAGATAGTTTAAAGCTTGATGTCGCTGCCGTGAATAGATCGAAGGAGACTAAAAGCATAATATCACCAGCTAAAGCATTGACGCCGTCAGCTACCCCAATAAAAAATTGTAAAAATTCGAAAAATAAAAAAATCCGCAAAAAATTAAAAAAATTAGTTGAGCTAAAGCGGACCTTTTCGGAAGCTGTCACGTTGCACGCATCGTGAAATAAGTGAACGTTAACTAGCTCAAGCGTCGTCGGGTTCGCGTTCTGCACCCCGATACGCCACCGAGTTCGCATGTAACCCTTTCGGCTGTACTTTCTCTGCAACAACACTAAATTTCAGCAGAACGCTCAAAGTGCAACGCAAAAACGCATACGTCAGGGAAGAAGTCCAACGGGAACTTCACCCGCTGTATGCACGGAGCGGTGGCGAGCTCATCGACAACTCGCAGTTCAGATCGATGAAGCAACTCCATTCGAGATTCTTGAAAAAATAAAAATTTGAATCATACAAAAAATAAAAAATTTAAATAATTGAAAAATATTTTTCTAAATTTCCTAAATCTGCAATTAATTTTAAAATTAGTATTATTTAAAAATCCAGAAAAATAACTATTAATTTTTAAATTTCCTCTATCTGTAATTAATTTTATAATCCAGAAAAACTTGCGAATTTTTAAAATTTCCTCTACATGTGATCAATTATAAAATCATTATTTTTATTATTTTAAACTCCAGAAAAATTCATGAAAATAAAATTTCCCCACCTCTCCAGTTCCAGAGGCTAACATCGCCAGCGAGTCTTTGATGAAAGAGATACATGCTTGCAAGCGCCTACATGTTCGAGATCCAAAAGTGCATTGTTTTTCCACGGCTAACCTCTTTCCATCTCAAATCAAACCTCACCGTAAACTTATCCTTCGCATCCTGGTCCTGGTCGACGAACACGATGCCTGTCGCAAGACCGCAGAGCTGTTGAGCTTGTGCGAAGATTTTCCTACATAAAACTACTTCTATAGGTCACGTGACAGCCCTTTTGACGCTATGCTGCTCATCTTTCAGATTTCTACAATCTGGCCAACTCATTCGACTTCACATAAATTAGCTAAGCTAATCCGACGTCAGATAACTTATGGAGTTCTTCCTCTGCACCATAAGTCAAACTTCATCAGCCCGTCGACTCACTCGAAAAATTCCTGCACTCTTCTTCTATTATCGGCGCTGCTCTTGCCGCCAACTTCTTGAAAGTGCAGCGCGACGCAGTCAGCGTTGAGCCTTCCAAACGTCTGAAAGAGGCGAGCCCAAGAAAGTCAGAGAAAAGTTCTGCTAATGACCTTCAGCTGTACTCACTACAAACCAATGCATTACGTCACAGCTACGCAGTTATAAGCCGGAAAAAATTTTAGGTCCCCTAACCAAAAGTCCTATGGGCGCCTTTGCGGATACAAGAGAAAAAAACACGAACAAATTCGAAAACCAGGAAACAAGATTTACTTGACTTGAACATTACCCTACGACCTTATAAAGTAATAGGCCAATAAAAAAAGCCGGAAAATTTCCGACGCGAATCTCACCCCGACACACGAACCGGCTGACACCTACATACAAAACCGACGTGCTCTCTTGCGTAATTCATAAACAGACATGCCATCATTTTCGTATGCGAAACCGAGGACAGAACATAAAAGCACAAAAGTTGTCATAAATACTCGCAAAATCTCTGAGAAAAATGTTTTTCCCATCATCAAACATGCGCATCAAAGCGACGATCTACGCGTCATACTAGCTGCATGCACTGCTGTCTCGTCACGTAACACCGTCGCTAACTACGTCGTCTAGATCATGATAAAGTATCGGTCCAGTACGGCTTCTCGAAATTAAGGGTCTCAGCATGTTCGCTGCTGCACATGAAAAGCAACAGTGAAGATCTACGGCACGACATTCCACTGGTAGGTCCTCCCCATAGACGGGCCCCTCTAGAGAAAATCATGACCCTGGTGAGCGAAGAGACGAGGCGAGGCAGCAAGAATACAGCTTTTTACACGCACTTTCAGCTAAGTCGCACCTGCTAGCTCAGCTATTCAACGGCTATCGATGGCTATAAACAGAATCTTCTTAAAAATTAAGCTAATATAAACATGGCTTTAAAATATGAACGGACTTTCGACTACTCTGACTGCTTTCGACCCGCAACGAGGAAGCTAAATATACACCTGCGACCTGTTCGACCACCAGCATTGACGTCAAACGCGAAAGTTTTCACACGCTGAACACCTGCCTACCGCTAAGCCGATTAGCCCCCTGCATCGCGAGACCAGCTGTCTGATCTGGCGCACAAATTTATTAGCTAATCTCTCATTGTGCTTTCTCGCGGCGTGGACGGGGCTCTCGAGCTAACGTAACAGTCACTGCGCGGAACGTCGACCTCCGAAACAATTCGAAGCACGAACGAAACAACAAACGACGGAGCATCTCTCCAAGATGCGCTTCTACTCCGCCCGTCCCACTGTTTGCCGACGCGCTTCAACGGCAGACAGAGAAAGCGCACGAGCGACGCAACAATGTGTCAACATCGATAGATGAGAAACTTTCCCCATTCTCTCTTTCGAAAGTCGCAAAAATTGCGGCCATCACGCCGCGTGGAGACACAAGAAAAAGCGCATTTAGGTTTTAAAATACAAAAGAAAGATGGGCAAGACGCAAAAAAGTCATTTATTACTCTTCTCGCTGTCTTAGAATCTAGATTCCTCGTGGTCTGATGGCACAAAGGTGAGCGTACTGCTAGAGCGCGTGACAGGGCGGAATAAATGAGAAAGAAGTGTCAACGAATTAAAACATCACCACTCGCCCACGCGGATAACGAGCAGAAGAATGCGGAATAAAAGACGGAAAACAAAAAAAGCTACATCAGGTAGTCGTGTAGTAAATCGATAAAGATCTTGACAGCAACGCAGAGAAACAGCAGAATTGCAACAAATCGCAATTTTAATATTAAAAAAAATTTCTCGAAAATCGTTCAGAATTCGACTCGATTTTTTTGTAAAATTTAACTCGATTCGAATAGAAAAAAATCAAAGCTAGTTTGAGAAATCGATTCTAAAAATTTTCGAATTTAATTCGATTCGAGAAATCGACAAAGCTAGTACTTAAAAATCAATTCGATTAAAGAATCGATGAGGCAACCATTTGAAATTCTATTCGATTCGAAAATTTAAATGTGTTAATTCAATTCGAAATCGAAAATGCTTATATTTAAATTTTCGATTCGAAAACTGTTCACTTTTAATCGAATATTCAATTCGTTTTGAAAATTTTCGATTTAAAAAAATCGCTACACCTATGAAACAATATGAAAGAACACACAGATAACAGAAGACTTGCACGAAATATAAAAAACCCACAACAAATCAGATTGTGAACGCACAAAATCAAGCGTACGAAATGTCGAAAAAATCAAAACAAATGCCGTTACACGAAATTCTCCACTCTACATCAACACGGTATGAAACCTACTCTGTGAGCCTACCTCGATAACGGTGGTCAGCCACTGAGATTCGATCTGACGGGCCTGGAACCGAGGCACTGATTGATTAGTAAATCCGTTTCGCGATACAATAAGTTAGACGCGCTCTTACATCTTCGAACAGGGATCCAACATTCGATGTTAGGAGTAAAAGTCGTAGAGACATTATGGGATTTATAGAAAATTATTTTTCGATTATAACGGACGAGTCACATCACATCGATCAGTAAGAGCAGGCAAGCAAGTCTGACGTTCAGATACTGTCGATGCGTCTCTACCATTGATATGCGAATTGGATCCCTGCCAAAAACCTGAAGAAAACAAATTTGTCGAGATGATTTCCGGCTCTGTTCAAAGACGACTTGCACTTCGCACGTGCTGCGCACTTCAACTGAAGTGAATCGACGGAAGAACTATTACACGTAAATCTCTG
>JAQGBB010001958.1:0-12023 GCA_034691745.1 Prismatolaimus dolichurus | reverse complement strand
AACACATAGGCTATCTTTTACATAGCCTTTCATGGAAAATTTTTATGTGACGTCATATATGGATGAGCCCTTGGCACATGACAACAATCCCTGTCTCCTAAGTTGCCCACCCACCAACTCTTCTCTCCTTTTCCTCTTACCAGCTTCGACAGGTTTCCACTCAACCCGATATGCGCTATCGCCGACCGCTATCACGCGAGCCCGTTTTTTCTTACCCGACGGCGCTAAAAACGGGCGGCAGATAATGCGTGCATTCTCTAGTAAAAAACTTAATTAACAGCATTTGCTTGAGGCATTATGAAATAAAAACGCATTCTTCTTCATTCCGATCCGTTGGCTGAACTGTTCCAGTGTGTCCGACCAAGTTCTGTGCGGTAACGAAGAAGCGCGATCAACAAGACAAAGCATAGTTGCACTAGACAGAAAACAACAAAAAGCGCCAAACACAATACAGAGACAGACAAGACGTCGCCGACACATATTTGAACGATTGAATGCCTATAAAATCGCTGTAAGCAAACCGAAAACCGGCCAACGAACGCTGAAGGCAACAAAAACTGGCACAAGAAGCCGAAACAGCCACACATGTTTGCAGACAGACAAAACGAATAACGAAATACAATAAAATATGAATAACATGCATGAAAATAGCTGAAAGAAAAGGGGATTGCTCTAATTATCGATGGGAAGCCCGAAAGACCAGTGCAGCACTTCAAGCATGCATGCCGAAAGGACGAGACGACGAACGAGCAAGCAGGTGAGCGAGCGAGACGTCACTTACCCTCGATGGTTACAGTAAGATCCTTGCTTTCGGCGCCAACCGCATGTATCATAAAAGTGGACAATTTTCCAACGCTCGCCATCCGGAGATTTTCGCCGTAGACGCTTACAGCACTCGCGTCAACGATGTCCAAGATGAACGGCGAACCTGCGGAAGCAAAGAGGATAGAATTGAGAAAAAAGTTAAACAATAAACAACTGTAAGCGTGCACCTTTAACTTCCATGTTATTGAAGTAGATGTGGATCTTGTATTGTCCGGCTCCATCCGGTAAGAAGAGCACACGATACAGTCCGTTGGCCTGCTTCTCGAGCTGACTTCCGATCGCACGTCCGTGATGTAAGACGTTCACCTACGACATGCACTGAATGTTGACGGTGGAGAGAGTGAGAACTTTCTCTGGGATGAAAGTGTTCATCGACAAACAGTCGAATCAGTCGCCCGGCCCGCAAATGGAAAGAGCAAATGCGCGCTTTTAATAGTCGAAGGTAAAAGGCGTGGCTCCGAGACAGCGCGGTAAATTAGAGTTAATCTTTCAAGGCAAAAACGGCAGTCCACAAATGTGGTGCACGTCTTCATCGTTCGCATACCTTGAGATCGCCTGTGCCAGCAGCGTTCGTGTTTACGTTGAACTGAAGTTCTTGTCCGACCACACCGACGTCGAGCCCGTAGACCTGGACGAGATTCGCGTCGTAACAGCTGCATGCAAAGGGACTACCTTTGATGTGCTCGCCGTCGTAGAGGATCGAGATTTCCCATTCGCCTGAGGGAAGAAAGAGAGGGAGAACCTCAATCTGCTTCGAAACAACTCCTCAATTGATCCTTCCTCTTCACCTACCGACTTCGCTCGGGATAAACGTCGCCGTATAAGTGGAGCCTTTCTGGTGCACTGCGCACTTGATAATTCGGCCATTCGGCGAAGTCGACTCAACGAGCACTTGTCCACTCGAAGTACCATGTGCGTTTATCTGCATTGCGTGAATTACGTAATGACACGTGAATGAAGTCAAAGCAGTAGCGACACTTACAACGACTTCAACGATCGAACCTAGAGCGCATGGTTCGGAGAGACCACTGAAGCTAACCCTACCGACGTCCCGGCGGACGTTTGCCGCGGCTACGGGTGGCGATGGCGACTGTTGCGCCATGTCGATCGTTCTTGGTGGTGACTCCATCGATGTTTGCAGATGCGTCGAAACGAGAGTTGGTTGAGCAGCAACTCGCACGGCTATTGGCCGAGTCGCTTTGCTGCTAGCGTTGGCCGGAAGCGAGCTTGTCGCAACCTCTTCACCGCAGCAATAGACGCGAACCTGTGGAGTGGAAGGCGTGACTTAGCGACGATCAAAATGAATCGGAGTGAATCGATTTCGATACGACTTCTTGGAGGACTCAACCGATTTTCGTCAGCTGGGATCTTGGTTTCCTTGCTAGAATTTTGGCATTCCTCGACTTCCATGACATTCTGACCGTTTTGCAATGCGCGAACACGTTGTTTTCAAATTCGACTCCCAGTCGAATCGATTCGATTCAGATCGGTTCGATTCGACTTTCAGAATTTAGAAAGACATTTGATTCCGAGCAGTTTTGGTGCTAGTGCTTCTCGTGAAGCACAGTCGTTGGGAAAGTAAAAGCTTGTGATTGCATGTTGCAGCATCACGTTTACATGTGGGATGTAAAAATGTGCATGGATCGACACGTTCGTCATCTAGACGAGTGAAATTCATACATACTACTGAGAATTCCATTTAAGTTTTGCGCCCTACACAGCTGCGTTAACTCTTGACAAGACGAATGTAAACACTGTTCAACAAAAAAAGTTGAACAACGAACAACAATACGACTTTTGTGATCCGGATTTTCGCTTCGCATTTGTGTCCATAAAGTTTTGTAACTTTTAGGCATCGAGATGGGCAGCGCTGGTGAACTTATCCATCAATGAACGTCGTGAAAGTTGTAGAACGAGCGAGTTGAACGAAAGAAGGAAAATGAAGTTCTGGCGATCGGTCTTCGAAAACCCACCTGTCGAAAACTTTCGGCACGAACAAATCCATTTTGATAATCGACGTGGCGTGTGACGAACTTGGCTCGCATCTTCGTAAGCGAATACGAAGGATATGATGCGCATGAGGTCAGCGGTAAACGATCGCGTAGTCGCGAGGAACAAGGAACGTCAGAAAGACGAAGAAGAGCTATACCATGAGAAGCTAATACTTCCATGATTAGCTGATTTCTTGACTCAATAAATATCTAGTACATTTCGAAGACGTGAGGAAACAAATGTAGTTGAGATAAACGACGGAAGTCGAACGTGACCGTCGGCGTCCGATTCTCCAATGCGAAGTGAAACCCTACATTTTACGAGTCACCGATTACGTTTGGTTGTGAAGAAAAGTTATGACTCCTGTCGATACAATAGGTCGAAACTCAAACATTTTCGTCCCACGAGAAGAAGTTTGCTCGTTCAAAGCAGCTCAACCACGACGCTTCCTCCGCCTTCTCTGCTCATGCCGCCCGATACGATAGAGCGTTCACGGTGTTCGGCACCGAGGCCACTACTCCTCTGGGTCGCGGAAGAAAATGAATTGTTAAACCTCACGCCCGATTAGCAGATGACGGCATGCATGGACATGAGACGACGATAAAGGAAGAGAATGGAACTTCGACTCCGCCAAGTTGACGTGATGACAGGAGGCACGCGAGGAAAACACACGGCAGGGTAGAAAGAAAGGTTCGCTTGTAAAATATTTCATTAAAAAACTTTTTGAACAGGCTATCAACGAATCCATCTAGATATCCATAATGAAAGGATGACTAATTAGTAGTAATCACGAATGTATAATGAATAGAAACTGTCAGTCGTGTAATCCATAAAGAGAGCTATCGATAGTTAGCTAAATTTTCAGTCGTAAAAATTTTTGAATCTAAAGGGTCGGTCAAAAGTGGACAGGAATGGGCCTTGTTTAGACTGCATACGTTGTTCTAGATGAAAACGGAAGGGCATGGCTAGGCGTTATGTAATGTTCCATTGTTTAAAGTTCATACTCTCTCATTGCTATCGATAGCCTCCATAGGTTTTCTGCCGACTTTTCCGGACGCTTTATAATGAATAGAAAAGTTCGGACTTGCAAATCCAATGTTGACGAATATGATATTCTTATAGATTTCAGCATTCTTCGGCTATCAACGATACTACGATTCAACTGTTCGAAGCACGAGCGTCATTTCAATTCATAAAATTTGCGTGTAAAATTAATGATATACACGAGACATTTGCCCTATCGTGAATGCTCCTTAGAGTACATGACCTCTGACGAACTTGTCGAAACCTCCATAATGACAAAGCTTTTCCTCATTCGGTAACCAAAAAGCGACGGGGCATTATGTGGATGGAGACTACGTGATACAATAGAAAACATACCTAGAACGGTCGAAGCAAGTGATGAAGATTTGCGACACTTCTCAACACCTCAACGAGTCGAAAAAACGATGATTATACGGAAACAACAGCGAAATTCCATGTTTTCATTGAGAACATAATCTATTCCGAGCGTGCAAGAGGAAGCGTTCAAGGCAGGAACAGAACTATAATATGTCGGTGGATCGAAAGCGAACTGTCGTCGTCGGTTGCGCGATGTGGATGCTTGCCTGGGTCATGCCGCCACAACATCGCTCTTGCCACTCGTTCGTCACTACTCTGTCGACTTGACGCTCGTCAATGCATCCAAAGCGTTCACAGTGTTCCAGAGTGGTATTACACACGCTCGGAATACCGTTAAAAATTGCATTCCTTCATCAGCAGTGAACGTGTGCGACAAAGTTCAGTGCAGCAATGACGGACGCTGCGGCACGTTCCCGAATATCGACAACGTCGAACCCACCCACCAAAATCCACACTAGATGTATACTCTGCCCAGACTGTGCCAACTCGGAGGTACTAGTCGTATGTACGAGCATACAACACAACTCAGAACTAGGAGTTCTTGAGCACATGGAACTATGAATCGACAGTCTTCTTTCTCGAACATTCATTCGCGACTCTACTGCTGCTGCGTTGATCAAACATGACTCCTACGAGTCGACTGGCCATCAAGCCGACAAAGTTTGTTGATAGGTGTACATCGTCGCACCTTTTGACCTTCAATGCGACAAACAGCAGCATAAGACGAATGGAAAGTGTGGTCCGTCTGTCGAGATTAACGAGGTGAAAAAATGTTTCAAGACGCGAATGCACGCACTCGCCAAAAATGGTTTCAAGCACACATACATGTGGACTGGTGAAGGAAACGATGAGATTTGTGACTGTACAAATGTGAGGATTACAGTCGTACATGGATAAATTCAAGTCGAAGGGACCAAGAAAAACTTTTGCACTTATGAAAATTTGCACTTATGCACACATGGGAGACGACCTTCTAAAAAACTTTGAAAAGTTTTGCACTTAGAGATGTACGACTATTCGACTTTTTTACCATCCTCGACGACGAGAATTTTTCGAGGCACAGCCACCAGAAAATTTCAAAACATGGCTAGTACCACGTATTGGCCTGTTCTATAGGGATTGGCTCCCTGCATCAAAATGCTTAGCATCGGTGCTTCGGCACAGCGTGTTCCACACGTGTGCATGGACGCTTGTTTATGTAACACATCATATAGATTCACAGAAGCCCACCTGGTAGACTCCCTGTTCGGCAGGAACAAAGTAAGCTGATGCACCCCTCGGTGTCCGTTTGACATGATAGGGAATGTCGTGCCCCTGTGGATCGGTGACATGCAACTCGATGTCCAGCGTCGATAAGCTCTCCTCATTCAGATAGTCAACCTCGATGTTCACCTACACGTTCGGAGCAACAAGCAAGGTGTTTCAGAAATTCTAAGGCTGAGTGCAGCAAAGATAACGCACTTGCTGTCGGACACCGTAGATCTTGGTTTGATCAAAGCGCACTCGTACGAGATCACGAACATTGCTGAGCTTCGCGGGCGATGCATGTGGCCTCGGCTGAACGCCACATAGTTGCGCGGCAAGAGCCATTATGCCTGCAGTGAAAAGAAAAGCGATGGTACCGACGCTAGCTATACAGGGACTATACATACCTAAATGTTCCACCTCTTGATCAGCTATCTCTGCGGCTGACAGTGTTGAGTGTATACCAAGTTGTTTCAAAGCAGCTAAGCCTATAGGAAACAAGCACTCCAAACTGTGGTCTCAGAGCAAAGCTATTACACTACCGTGATAGCTACCTGTCTGCAAGTTCCGTATCGACAAGGCAGGATCACGGCTCAGATGTGGCCAACCGGGCACGTTGGCACCAAGATTATGTGCGGCACAGCAGAGCAGGATACCGTCGTTCCAGTCGGTCTATTATTATGACACGGGAATGCATTGTAGTGGCTAGCTGTTGTCAGTACCAACACACAAGCTATGTAGAACCAAACTTTCCCGGAGCGCTGCTCTTAGCAATGGCTCACAAGATGGCGAAAGTACGGTATGGCTAAGTAAATTCTTTACTGTGAAGTTTTTAAATGGCAGTTCTGGAATCAGAAGCTTCAGTCTGCTCAGTGTCGCGAGGTAGCCTGGACCGCCACTGCGCATGAAATCTACAGAGTAAATGCAGTTATTTCGACGATTCTCGCTGTACGATTCATGTGACAGTTTCTGAGTGCTCACATGACAAGTAGGTCATGCACGAAAGTTCGTCAAGGTTCGGTGATGTCAGATCCTCCGGTGCAAGTATCATTGGTATGTCGAATGCTAAAAAGTGCATGCAGTTGCGCACACTTATGACTGCCGACTAGCGATGGTCAAAAGGAATCGGACTGCGTTATCGGTTCGACTCGAACGTTGAAAATTGCTTGATCCCTTTCGATTCAAACTTTCGCCGACCAAGTTTCGAAGTCATGGTTTGATGTTTCCCGATTTTTGTCCAATTTTCTTGCACTCTGCGCCCTTGTCGAAACAGCATCTTATGCATCGATTTGACTCGAAATCGATTATATTCGATCCGATTTTCAGAATTTAACTCTGAATTTTTCGATTTTGAGCGTCGCTACTGTCGAGTGCTCAAAACAGCTTTGCAGTGTGTAATAAGAAATGCACCAAGACCTTTCTTTGCCGTCTCCAGCGCATTGCGACAATTGTCGACGCTTCTTCGGCGATCCAATTTGCGCCAATTCGGGAGCAAGCCAGGCTGGCAGTAGTCAACGAGTGCACTGGAAGAAGCACACAAGAATATTATAACGCTGATAATCGGTCAGATGGACTTCGATGTCGTGGTGGTAAGTAGTACCTGAGCAAAATGCCGTCGTTCCAGTCAGTGCTAAAGTTTGACACTGGAAGTTCCGGCAAGATAGCCTAGAAGATGAAGTCGAGTTATTCCCGTTCACCTGTCGATTACCAGGGTGAAAAATCTGAATCGTGGGCAGGACAGGACCTTGCTCGCACGGCAGGCAAAATGTCGAAAAAGCCAAAACTGTCGACGATTCAGATTTTTACCCTAAGCTTTACCCTTAAAACTGTCGACGATTCATATTTTTTACCCTATAGCCTTACCCTTAGCCATGCAAGCATATGCTTTCTTGGCGGTATTCTTGTCCTTCCGCCAATCTGGTAGCGTTGAATGAGACACCAAGCCATACCAAGAAGCAACTTCATGTTGCCCTCGACGATATCGTATGTGCCTGTAGATGTCGAAACCACAAGAGTTACCCAACATCCTATGAGAACCATCTTCCGTCGTACCAATATTAACGAGCTTCACATTGTCTTGCTGTATCGCATCGAGTGCAAGCTGAACGTTGCTCAACATCTGAATCTCCGTTGGGTTATTCCGATAGATCTTACCGACGCATCGACGTTCTTGCAGAACCTCCACAAGACTGATGAGGTTCACGCCGTCCTTGAAACCAGCTATACATACGATTCAAGCTCTGTACGTTGAAACTTTGAAAGCCCTTAATTTTTCGTACTCGCCATATCGTCGATGCGAATCCCACGCTTTGCTAACTGTTCGTTGATCCAACGTGTAAAAGTATTGGCCTGAATGACGACCCACTTGTGATCTTCGTTGGCGCCAGCGAAACCTCTCGCTGCGCGTGCATCACCCGACAAGGCTGGGTGTGAGTAGACGACAGGCATGGTTATCAAGTCAGCAGTGACGTCTTCAGTGTTCCGCTAGAGGCCACGCCCAGTGCGACGCGCCAACTCGAAACCGGGATGAGATCTCGAGAGCAGACACTTGGCTCTCATCTTGGTGACCGCATACACCGCGTTAATATATTGTCTTCCGCGATTTTCCTCGCGTCTTCGCGATGCACCCAAAGTCAAGTGAAATACGTAAAGCCGTATTGTGTACCCATAGCGTTCGTGCAACTAGACGGATGGATGTCGTTCCGTCGGCTGTGCTCTTGAACGCAACGGTGGATGTCGTTCGAATTATGCAGCAGCTAGCTATATGAAACTTCTGCAGTCGTGCTGTTTGTGCGTTCAGAAAAGAAGCGAAGTACCTTCAACTCAAACTGTGCGTGTAGAGGCTGAGAAACGGAAAGTAAACAGCAGCTTCGAGTCAAGCGGAAAGTATGCAACGACCAAACTACTAGGTATCCGACAAACGGACGGACGGACGACGTCCTGGCTGCAAAAAATCGTCGCCATCGTCATCAGACAGAACGCAGACGAATGTACCAGAAGCAAGCTGACCAGAACAGTGCCAATAGTCAGCTAGCTGGATTTTGTCGTTAGCTAGGCATATTATTTCTGGCACACGATAGACAACAAGTTTCACTGCGGCTGCTTCAAAGGTCAAATGCAAGAGTTCCTATAAGCCACACTTGTTTACGTTGACGCGTTGCGAGTGTGCTGCCACTGAACACGACGGCTTTTATTTTGTCAATCGCTGCAAAAAGAGTTAATTACAATGCTGTTACGATAATCCAACCAACTTATTAAAAAAAAAGCTCGAATGCTGATTACACGTATGCAGTGTGCTATTAATATACCGTACATAAGGCAGAAAAAATCGGGTAGTTCATCGAGTTAATTCCATTACGCTGCCCGATAAGGCGAAGTGCTAATCTTTCTGATTTCAATGAAACTTCAAACTGTAGCCGTCGTCTTTGCAGGCGGGTCTGTAGACAATAATTTAGAAGCAGGAGAGTTCGCGCCACTGAGACTTGGAGAGGTCGACGCAGCAACGATCGGTTGTATTAGGCGTTCGAACTCCATCTAATTATAAATTAGATAAGAAGCATAACCAAGCTCCACCCGTCGTTCATCGGAGAATGCGAAGAAAATGCTCTTGTAGCAGGACAGCCGCTATCATAGGGCCATACATTTATGACGTCACGTAAAAATTCGAATTTTCGGACCCCCCTCCCCTACGTCACGGGCTTTTGCATACTTATAACACATAAAATCACTTTCGGACGGACCCCCTCCCCTTCAAACGGTGAGGTCATAAATGCATGGCCCCTTCATGCGCAGCTTCTGGTCAAAGTCAACTGCACGGGTTCTTGGCTGAGCCCTATTCTCTAGTCAAGCGTCGAAAATGTCGCGGTACGTCCGCGCTTCAGAAAGCCGCGGCGGACGACGTAATGGGGCGAGGGCGTACACATAAGATACCTTGCTTCCAGCTGAGAGCTGACTGTCTTCTCGGCTGTACGTAGAAGCATCGAACATGAGCCGAGAATCCTTGCATGAGTGTAACGAACTGAATTGCATACCTTGCATGTAGAAGCACTGAATAATGAACGCCTGATCAACCTTGGTCAAAAACCACGGATGAAATTGATAGACGACCGTTGTTTCGACGTAGACTCCTTTTGGATTGAGCTAAAAGTACTTTTGGAAGGAGTGCATCCACCTTGCGGGTCCGTGGGGAGAAAATTTGGTGCGTTCAGCGCACCGATCGATATCGTTTCACTCCGCATCGATTGAACGGAACTTCTATTCGAATGCGAGTAGGTGTTGAGGCGAAATGGTCGGCGTCAAGACGGCATTCTTTATCGTGATAGTACCTGGTGTTAGATGATTTAGTGTCATCTGTCGTGAGGGTGCACTGAGATTTTCAAGAGAAAACGACATCAAAGTAGATAGACTTAAACCTACCCTTTGACGTAGACGCTGCCCTCAAACGGTCGACGTGTACTCGCCTCGACGGCCACGCCGTCGCTAAGGCAGCTTATCTCTGGGGGATAGCCGTGCTCTAAAATATTGGAACGTATGACACAATGGATGCTATGTCCACGCACGACGCTCGCCTTGTACTATTAACTGCTGTAGCTGAAGTTGCTCTTCAATCCCTACGTACGCACGTAGACACGTACGTACGAATAAGTTCCTGCGTAGGTATGTTCGTACAATGCTTTAACGTACGTGTACGTACACGTATGTATTGACACGCACGTACGTTCCTGCGTGTACGTATATGGACATATCAGTGCGTACGTACGCATGTATTTATTAATTCATACGTACCAATTCACGTGTACGTATTAATTACTACGTACCTATTCGAGTCCTGCAAACTTCTTTCGAGATTATCTTAGCAAAATTCTTGTTCATCTCTTGCAAACGTCGAGCAATGAACGTTCGTTTCGGACTGCCAGAGATCTTTTCCAACTCGATAGCATCGATCTCTGTTCCGATGCCAACGACGTACACTGTAACATGCGCGTCTTGAAGCTGTCTCGACGCCACCTCGACGTTGTCCTGCGTCTGTCCGTCGGTCAGGATGACCGCAATCTTCGGCACATCGCCACCACGCGCTTCACGAAACACTTCACTTTGTGTGAATGTCATAGCCGCTCCAGTGTTCGTCTTTCCTGCCCGAAACTGCAGTTGCGAGACGAGCAACTTCGACTGCTCCCTGACGCTCGCTTGTGGTGCGCTTAATCTCGCGACAACGGTCGCGTTATCACTGTACACAACGAGAGCGATGTGCGATGTCGATGGACTAACATCGAGATTGTCGAGGATCATTGCGAGAAAACGCTTTGCGGCTTCGAATGACGCTTCACCGACAGAACTGCTTCCGTCCAACACGAATGCAACGTCGAGGATACGATTTGCACGGCAATCTATTTCAGAAGTACGATGGAAAAAGGTGAGGTTAGAGTATCCACGAAAGCTTGTACCTTCGGTGATGTTGCTCCCTAGAAGACCGTTATCGATGGGAGTGCAGAGTGCGTCGTGAAGCAGCACAGAGAAGAGGAGCTGCTAGAGATAGAACGAAACGTTTTCTTCAGGTGTCTATGATAGCTAGAATTGAGGTAGATACCAGAAAGACAATCAGATGCGAGGAGACGCTTTCGCTAACGGCGAAACATCTCATTTCAGAGTGTCCGGAGATTCCCGTTTGCAGGTGCACAGAGTAGATGCATGACTCACTCAGCTGCTTCTCGGTCCGAAAGTGCGAAGCATCAGTGTGCAATTAGACAGACTACGATTCAAAATAAGGCAGCGGGCTTCGTGTAAACCCGCTCGATGTCACTCTCTTCCCCGTGCCAACCACCTCTTATGGATGGAAGGGAAATCGGAGCAGGGAAATCTCTCGGCAGAGTAGAACGACGATCCACTTCTCCATTTCCACTTGGTTCGAACCAACTTTTAATTACTCTCTCTGACGGTAAAAAAGCATGTGATGCAAAATAGCGATCGAGTTCAGTGTTGAGGAGAGAAGAATTACGTAAGAATTCCTATCGTCTTTGTCGATTGCCGCCACCTGAGAGAGGAGAGACCTACAAACACTGTTTCAGCACCAATCTCTTCCGATAAAGGGGATGCAATTTCAACTTTCACGAGTTTTTCACCCGTCGTCGCTCTCGTACACGTACAATGTCGGGGGGAAAAGACGTGTACATCAGGTATGAGTTTAAAGGAAAAAAGGGTAAGACGATTGAAGATTATAGAATAATCGAAAACGAAAACCAATCAAACGCGAAGGAAGACGCAATCTATTTTCACCAAGGGAGAACGAAAGAGAAGGGCGGGCAGTTAGTCAAGTCACAAATTGCTCCTATACTAACATGAGACGTAACAACTTGACGACGTGACCGTTACACTAAACTGTACCATACTATGTCAGTAGGACGCACTGCGAAGGAAACGGGTCGTTTTGAACCATCTATAATCATCCGCAAAACTGAGAATGCTCTTTCATCACATGTTCGCCCTTGCACACAGGCGTGAAAAACGAGCAAGATCAGATCCCTCAATTCGAGATCTTATCGCACGCGGTAGATCTCGTTATC
>JAQGBB010001957.1:0-12029 GCA_034691745.1 Prismatolaimus dolichurus | reverse complement strand
AACTTTGAAAGCCTATAACTTTTCACACGAAAATAGGAACGCCTAACTGAGGCAAATTTGCACTTATCTCACCAAAGGGCCTTCCACAAGGACGTCCGACCACTGGGGATGGGGGGGGGAATCGGGCAGCGTAGACATAACGCTAATTTTAACAGCGGAGATTGGGGACTTGCGCGCACAAGGGGTTGCGTCGAAAAATTCAAATTTTGTGCGGACTTTAAGGAAAGCCCCCAAGGCCTACCACTTAGCTAACTCTCAAAATTTTTTAATTTTTTTGCTTGACAGTTGCGGCGCACCGATTATTACTGACAAGATGATCTTCGGGAATCCTGAACCAAGGATCAGAAACTGGCGCGTAGCTGAGTTTGGGGTGTAAGAGGCGTCTAAGTGTAGAAACCGGCGCCAGCGAACCGAGCGACGAAAAAAATTTGATTTTTTTGGTTGTTTACATACCTCAACTTTGTTTTTAGACTCACTGACGTAGTCAGTGGGCCTTATGCGGTGGGACGTGTCGTCCGTACGTATGTACGTGTTCACAATAGCGCTCGCAAGAAGAAAGCTAGCGAGCTGAAATTTTGCAGGTGGGTACACTGGGTCTAACCTAGGTTTAAATTTGAAGATAGACCTTGTGGACCTAATTCTTCGGGAACGGGGCGATTCTAGAGACCCACACACTATGCAAGCTGTAAGCACGGAAAGTGTATTTGTTACATCAGTCGGCGGTTTACTTCCGCTTAGTGCAAAGCACACTGAAACATATGTTGACCGCATGCATTCGCTTAGCTTTACATTACTCTATCATTTTTTAACGCCGATTTTTAGTCAACATTTTGCACGGTGTGTGTCTTAGTGATTATAGCGTGAGGTTTCTGCGCGCAAGGTCATTGGTTCGAATCCCATCTTCTTCAGATACGTTTTTGCATTTTTTGCATCTTGCATGGTGCGCAGCGTAATAGAAAAGATAGCTAAGTAGTTGAACTTGAACTATTGTCCTCCCATCGTCCCCATCGCCTCCCCAGCGCCCCTTTTCTCTCCTTCGTTGTATCGCCCTCCTATCATCTCCTTATTGCTCCCTTTTTTCTCTTGCGAGAACAGTCAATCAAAGTGCAGACGAACTGAATGCTTTGTGTAGTGTATGCAAACGAACTGATAAAATCAATGCGAACTGAATATAAGCGCTAAAAAAAAGTGTTCCCGAGTATTCCAGCCAAAATTTCTTCCATATTATTTTTGCATCCTGCCTGGAGCCCGAAGGGCGTCAGCAAAAGAATAGCTAACTGTTCGGACAAAAATCCCCTCTCCTCCCCCTCGAAAAATCGAAAGTTAACGAATGTCGAGAGAATCATAGTGCAGTATGCTCCAGACGGTTTGTGGAACACCATAGTGTTCCAGGCTGTTCCAGATGTGCCATCTCGAAATGACCACTTTTCGGGTTTTCTTCGGATTTGGCGCTTTTTTAGTTATCTTCTGTTTTCCTCGATTTTTTCCTTTTTGACAAACTTTGACCACAACTTTTAGCCCCTTTTTAGATAAGCGAAAAACCGACCAAAGCTCATAAAAACCGGTCCGTTTTTTTCGGAAAACCAAACCGAAAGTTTTCGGTTTTAATTTTTCAAAATCGACGTCCGTTGGATGAAACGTAAAAAAATTTGCGTTCGAGAAAAACCTATTTCCGACCGAGGGAGCTGAAGTGCAGCTAATTACGCAAAACGTTCGTGCGCTTGTGTCCACAATCGAAGTGTGGTCGGATGCAAGCAAGGAACAGATGAAATGCGAGAAGGGACATCATGCTCGCACATCACAAAAAAATACCTTATTATTTTAAGAAAATGTTTTTTCTTGTGTTGCAAGGAGTTCGGTTTCACTTTTCACGAGCGACAGATGGTTTCATCTGATTATATCCGAGGCGAGCTGATTGTATACGCTCGATAAAAGGTGGCGCGAGAATTTTCAATCCTATATGGCATCATAGATCGAGGGCGGAAGAGAGACCAGCTCGTCGCGAGGGAAACACCGTCCTCGAACTTCATGCCGTTGCTCGTGACTGCGATATGCGCTGCTTAGTCGACGTCGAACTGACCAGCGTGAATATTTTTGATCGACCAAAAATTCACGTGTTCGGTTTTCTCTGTTTTAACCAATTGTCGAGTCGTTCGTTATTATATTAACTAATGCATAGCCATTCAAACGGTGCTCTAAGTCCCTGAAAAAATTTGCAAGTAAAAAGTTCGTACAATTTATGCATGGAGCCATGGAACTATTCCCTCTAAAACGATCGCTGGCAAGCTAGCATCGTGTCATTGCGTGTCGTCTCTTCAATAAACACCCACTTTTATCGACTTTCTTGATTTTAGGAAGAATTTGCAAACGCTCACCTCCGGCTGCATTCATTATGGGCTGCGAATCGGACACGACGACGCTGTGTCGCCGAACAATGCAGCCGTGGAGTGCTCCACAAAGACTAACTCCCGACCCTCTTCTTCTCCTTTTTTTCGCTCTGAAAGCGCTTGATTGCACGCGCCAAGTTAAGTACATTAAAGCACAGAGCGACTACACGAACGTCTCCAACTCGCGATCACTGCCAGGAATGCTTCATCGGCGAACGATCGACACGATCGATTACAACATTGTCCTGAACGAGGAACGCTGGTCCGTGATGAAGTACTCGTATCCGTTCGTCTTCGACCACTTGGTCGTTGGCCTAAAGCGCCCAGCGCCGAAGCCTGTTGCGTTCTTCACAAGGTTTCTCGTGGCGCCGTTTACCAAGGAGACGTGGATCGTCTCATCACTTTCAGTTATCCTTATGATCTCTACTTCGACTATCCTGAAACACAGACACCTCGACAGATACCAATTGATCGTTCTGCTTTGCTTTCTGTGGGAGTGCTTTGTCGAGATAGTGTTCGGCCTCTATGCTCAGATGCTGACAGCAACGGCGACCACATGGTCGATTTTTGACGAGGAACCAACGTTCGACACGCTTGCCGATAAAGTGGCGACGAAAGAGTTCGTCCTCGTAACCGATACGGTAAACGACTTTCGTTTTGAGTTCATCAACAAGTCCAGCGTCGCTGAAGTGCGCAAAATGCGTGCTGCTCTTGAGCTAAATCCACCACTTGTTGTAAACAACAACCTTTGTGACTATCTGCACCAATCAGGATCGGTCATTTACTTTATGATCGAGCGAAAATTCGAGCTTCTCGACTACTGCCAAGAGCAGCTAAGAGCGAAATCTTTCGAACTACTCATTGTGCCGATACAACACGAGACGCTGGTGATGTCGTCCCTCGTGTTCTCAGCTGAAGCGGCTCGTGTGCGAGCAAAAATGAACGAGCTTGCCGCCCACGGGTTCTATCAGACGGAGGCCGTCCTACTTTCGAGACTGCGGAGATCGATGGGAGTGAAACTTCGAGTCGCAGATGCACTGAAAGATTTACTAGACGGGGCGGACGGTGCAATCTACTTTAGGGACATTGTTCTAGCGCTGGTTGGCTTTCACGTGTTTCTGCTTCTGTCGGTTATTGTCTTCGTGTTCGAACGTGTGAAGCACCACTAAAATCCATGCACACATCGTACCGAGTGACGCGTATCCGGCGCCCTTGCGAATATTTGTGCGGCTGTGGTTTGTCAGCTTAAACAGCTTAATGTGGGAAATAAAATTGGCGACCCTAGAATCGAGTGAAGCGAACAAGTTCAGCAAACGTTTTGGTCGGACCGTCACATCGTCCCAGAGCTGCAAATTTTTCATACTTGTTCTCTGTACACGGGGAAATTCAAGCTGGAAGCGAAGGTTTAAGGCTTGAAAGCGCCGATTTGCCATACCAGTATACAGCTTGCACAAGTCAAAAGCGTAAAGTTTCAAACGACGGAATATACGGCTCCTCCGGTCGAATTCCGGACTTTACTACAATATTTTGATCTTTCACAGCATCATTTACATCCAAAACACTGCTACAGTAGTCGAGTACTATAGCAGGTCACACGGTACCCCAGCGTGACACGTGGTGTTTTATCAATAACTTGCAACAGCAGCTGTTTTGTATTATAACACTGTAAGCCTTAAAACCTTTTTGAGAAAAATCGAAATTTGTGTTTAGAAATGCCTAGCGAGCGAATTAGTTGCGAAGATTAGCAGCAACAGTGGTGTTTTAGCAAACGTGATGTGCTCTTTCATTTGGTCGCATTGGCAAAGCAGCAGGGTTTGACTGTGACCTCAAATTGTAATTACAGTGTTTGACAAATTTTTTTTGCTAAATTTTGCACTGTATTTCGACATACAGGGTCTTTTCACGGAAAATTTTCTGTGTCTTGAATGTGTTCCTGCAGCAATTTTTTTCGACAGAGCCCTGTAAGTCTATTTACAGTGTCGTTACGGAAAAATTTGAGGAACACAGTGTTTTGTCGGTAAAATATTGATCGACCCTTTGAGATACAGTGCGCTGTACATTGCGAAATCATCGTCCTGATCAATCGTAATCGTTTTTTTCCCATCCTGCCAGAAGCGAGTGAAGCGAGCGTTAAAAAAAAAGGATGCCTACTGGTCATATTTACAAAATCCCCCAAATCCTCTCCAATCCCCCCAGCCGACAAAAGTTAGCGGACGCTGTGAGCAACTTGCCAGTGGTGGGCGCCAACTTGCCAATGGTAGGTGCAAACTTGCCAATGGTATGTGCCAACTTGCCCATGGTATGCACCAACTCGTTAATGGTGGAGGTCCGGGGAGCAAAGTCCCCGAAAATTTTTTTATTTTTTTTACAAGAGAGGAAAAAGGCAGCATGGCCAGAAATGGTGGCCTCTTTTTTCTCTTGCTTCAAAAACGTATGTGCTGGTGTTTTTTTGTCAAACGGCAAGATGCCTTTTCGGCTTTGCCGATTTACTTGTGGAAACTTCCAATCAATCCAGTGGCGTTCGCCGTCAAGAGGGCCACCGTATTATGTGTTTTGTGACATAATCCTGTATTTCGAGACACAGTGTTATGTTAGGAAACAACTGAACAGTCGTTTAGGTTTATTGATGCCCATAAAATCCCAACCTTACATAAAATCCCGTTCACGCGATTGCGGCTGCAACAGTCATCGTTGTTTTTAGGCCCACTCGCGGACGTGAATGTGGCTTATGCGAAGGCCCCGTGTGTCTGTCTTCGTGTCTGTGTGTGTGCATGTGGTGTGTGTACTATGAGTCTCGAAATAAGGGCGCTAGCGGGCTAAAGTTTTCTGTGAAGGCACTTTTGACAAATGTAGGTTTTCCGTTAGAATATGAGCTTCGGGGGCTTAGCACATTTGCGGAATGCTGCTCCAGTAGGCCCATCCCGACGTAAACATTCCATGTTTTTTGCATGACTCAAGAATGCCTTGACTTAATTGGCTCAAAATTCGTGTCTAGTGTCTCCGTATGGTATGCTTTAAGAATTTCTTGTCATCAATGGTTTTTGTTATAAGTAGTTTTTAGGATCACTGACGCACGCAGCTGCCTTTGCGCTAACTTGTGACTGTCGAGATGTTATGTGTACGGTAGTTCCATTGTTTTGATGTTCTGGGCTTTAAAGCAGCACTTTATATGGGCTTCATTGTGCAGTGGTTGCTTCTTAGGCTGTCGATTAAGGAATGCGGGCTCGCATCCCACAAGTCTCAACATATTTTTATATTTTTCTCTGCCTATTTCAAAGCTTTAATGTCAAATTTGTGTACAGAAACTGCTTTTAACAATCTGAACCGGTCTTAAGCGTCAGTGGACCTAGAGGATCGGTACATCAGACTTGTTTTTATGTCGCGAACCGAAATTCTCCAGGCTGACCTTCGCCGAGGAAACGACTGTAGTCTAGCTAAGCGGAGGCGGAGCAGCGTTCGCCGTCGGTTAAACGTGCACGTTCACATGGAAGACAGACTACGCAGTGATGTCACCGATCGACGGCACCTCCGTTCAGTATGAGTGCCGTGAGAGCGGATGGGACAAAATGTTCCAAGCATGCATAAATCAGTTGAGCGGTGCAAAAACATAAGAAAAAAATCATCGCTCCGCTTCCATAACCCGGCTGCATTACGTACGAAAGATCCGTCTGCACCAGCTGCGGGAACCCTCCCTTTGCGCAAATGTGGTATGATAGCCGCAGCTCCAAGTTCTACTCACTTTTGCACTCTAGGCGGGCGAATGGGAACTGGACAAGAAACGAAAGGAGAGAGCGAAAGTGGAATTCAGGCAAGCGCTGCGTGAAGTGAGGAAGGAGGGCAAACAACCTCGCTCTTATATTCGCACCAGCGAGGCACACTAGCGCCCTCTGCACCAATCTGAACGCTCCGCGAATAATGACTACTATCTGCTAGGCCGTCGTCTCACTCATGTGCTAATCCGGCTCATAGACAAGCCACAAGGTTGAATGCACTTATTTTGGAGAAATCATTCATAAATATACTAGCTATAACGCATTTGGAAGTGAATCAAGCGCGTGTATCGAATTTGGGAAACAAGCACGTTCAGCAGATAGCTTTAAAGAGTCAAGTAGATAATTTGATATAATTTTCAGCGCAATTTCAGCTTCACTGTAAACCACTGCAAGGCGCAGAATCATCGTCCCACGAACGTCTTGGACTTATATGAAAGCGCATGCTATGCTGGGTGTACTGGGACTATTTGCGTCGCAGCTTTGACGACGCCGTAGTAACGCTTGTCGATTTTGCATACATTGCCCGTGGAACCATGGTCAGGGTCATATGGCGCCATTAAGACCGGACTTGCTCGAAAAATGTGAGTTTATCTGACTTTTGCTCAGACACAAAAGTTGATTACCTACTTGACTCCTTAATTAATTTCAAAATTGTATTCAGTTTTGTAGCTCAGCCAGACGGCTGCTCCGAACAGGCGGACGCTTTTGAAAAGCACGCTTGTTCAACTTCGAATCGTCTGCCGAAATGCTGACAGAAAGCGGTCGCCTACCCAAGTCAGCGACGGGCAGCGCGAATTCGGTCTTTCCCGGTATGCTCGTCGACGTTGAGCATCGGTCTTTGTCGCCGCAAGTGCACCAGTCGAAGACCCCGTAGAGTTTTTGGAACTGCATGTTCACCCTGCCACACACGTTTGTTCCGCCAAAGATGTTGATGTCATAGCAGTTTTTCGCAAATTCGATTCCAAAAAGGGAGCCTAAAAGGCAAAGTTCGTGTGGCTAGGAGTCATGCATTACTTACGTAAACGGCTACGGGGGGAAGGGGGAGTCGGACCAAACATGACATCATGTGTAAAAGATAGCGTATCCCTAACACATAAATTTGTTTGCATGGGGAAGGGGGAGTAAAAAATTCAAATGTTTCGTTTACGTAAATTATGAACGATCCCCCAAGCAGTTGCTTGCTCTTCTCTGTTTCCATGTGTGACATGTGTCAAAAAAGTGATCGGACATCGACGTCTGCATCGGGTCGCGCTGCGTGCCATCCGAGAGCGAGCTCCCGCGTTATGGGCTGTTTTCTCAAAAGTTAATTTTAATTAAGAGCTAAGTAGTTGTAATCGATTAATTAATTCTCAAAACTAGGCTAAATTAAAATCAAGCTGTGCGTGCCATCGTCGACAATTGTGTTTTTATAACCAGCTAATTAAAATCTGAATGGCTTTATACCTAGGTAACTACCGACTAAAAATGTCGAAATTGGATAACAATTTTAGAATAAAATTTCCGGCATAACAAAACTTCTCGCACACTTGGTAAAACAGATTCGTGAACCCAAAAATTCTACGTATACCTGCGCTCTTGCATGCGTACCATCATAGTGCTTGAAGACCTCCGTTACGTTCCAACACCAGCTGCTCATACAGCTTGCCATCTCATAGCCAGGGTCGGCGTTGCAAGCGTGCCCCATAACCGCCTCGCAAACTTCGCAGCTTCCTGCAAGAAAGTAGTTTGTGCTATTTCCTACTTTATCAAATTTGTGCCAGAAAATCAATGTACTCTTTGGCCTGTCCGTTTTGCACTCGGCATCCGGCCGAACTGAAGTGTGGCTGTTACATTTATCGTTCGAGCAGAGCTCAAACTGTGCAAACACTTTATCTTCTTCTGCTGGAGCATAATGCTGAGACTCGCATCGTTGTGTGCCCGAAGGCATCGTGACTCCAGTTAGGTCTTTGTGGCATCCGCGAACACAATTGTTGCATTCTGAGAAAGAAGAACATGAATTTCGCCGTCGAGCGCGTACAACTTGATTCCGTCGAAAATTTACAACAAAATTCCAAACTTTTTTTTGAAAACTTTAGAAATTCTTTAAAAATGGCAAAATTTCTGCCGACGCTGAAAACGTTTAGCGTCTGTCCCATAGTTGGCAACATTACTCACGATCCTCATAGCAGTCCTCGCAGTATTCCATGCAGACGCCGGATGGGCAATCAACAGTTGCTATAGACGAAAGGTCTTCCGCGCATTGATCGCTGACGGGCACGTTCGTGAAGTTGAGCGCGTTAAGTTCAGGCATTAGCCAGCAGCTCTCGGCACCACTCTTGCACGTCGTGCACGAATAGCATTGAGTCGAGGCGCCTAAAGCGATTGCATTCTTACGTCACCACAACCACGTGAATAATTTTAGACCACTTTTTGACAGACCTACCGTAACCCAGCGAGAGTAGAAAGACGAAAATTTGCAGAAGCATCGTGACAACGACCCTTTGTTTCACAATTACACTTCGAATAGTAATCCTATAATATCACAAGGCAACAGCGTCAGTCATGTTGAGATTATAGATCGAAAAAGTTGTCAGACAATGCCAAAAATTGTTTTTTTTTTTAATAATCAAGTCATGTTCTTAGAAGGCAAAGTTTGGAAATCTGGCTTTTCAGTCGCAAGCTGTGTCATGAAAGCTGGCACATGCACTGTGAAGCGTTTGTCTACACTAAATACCTACTCGCCATATAATCGCTTTACTAAATAGTCAGCACACAGCTCCGTCCTATTGTCTCTCAGTCACAACCAGGTGAAGGTCGGCAACTGACAATGGACAGATAAAGAGACAGAGCTCAAACAGCTGGGTTTTGTGTTTTCTGCATCTTCTGGAGCGCGTAGCGCGTAATAGAGATAGCTGCCTGGTCGCGTGTAAGTGAGTGTTTGTGTGCGTGTCTGAGTCACACCTATGACTTGCTTTTTTCGCAACCGAATCTCAAAATTCTTTTTTTTTCTCCTTGATCATAGGTTTGCCTTTTGACCCTCGTTTCATTGTCGCACGCTCCTAGCGGTCTGTGCACTGTGAAGTAGGGGAGTGAACGTTCGGACTGGTGAAATTCACGCGAAAAACGTGCACGCGCGCCTGTCGTGAAACACCTAGCGTTCCAGTGTATTCCACAGTGTTCCAGAACATTTCATGCATCCGCCTAGGTTTTTTGCCATAGACAAGATGCGCTTACGCAGTTCGGCGGACCACTTGTCAAATAAGGTGTCATGCATAATTTACGTAAACGGGTAGAGGAGGACGGTTGGGCCAAACATGACATCATGTGTATAAAATGACCTATCCCTAACACATAAATTTGTTTACATGGGAAAGGGGGGTCGAAAAATTCAAATTTTTTGTTTACGTAAATTTGTTTACGTTTACGTAAATATGAACGACCCCTAATCCCTTCTGCAATATTGAGCTGTTTCTTCACAAAGGAAAGAGGTTGCGTTTTACAGTGCGCGACTTCTGTCTTATCATATCGCAAACGCGGATTACGTACGCTAGAGAAGCGTGTTGGCCTGAATGTCAATATTAGCTTCAAGTTTACGATCCTAGCAAAAACGTTGAACGTGTTCAGTCGCTGTATATTGGTCTTCTACATGGATTCATGACCCAGCTCGACTTTTCCGACAACGACAAGTATAAATTTACAGTTAGTTTCCACAGCTTGTGCGTCCTCACACCTGAAAGCAACCAAAGGTCCATTAGACGCATAGGTCCATGATCGATCTGTGAATGCAGTATTGCAGCAAATTACTCTACACCACAACGCAAACCGACAAAAGAAGCTCTCGGAATCGATAGGCCACTCGAGACTAATCAAACAAGAAAGTGCTGAAAAGCCGGTGAATTAGTCCAGCTTTGCGCAAACAGACTCTTGAAATAAGTTAGTAAAAGAGTGCAAGATCGGCCAAAGCGGCAAAACATTGGAAATCACTGTAAAAAGGCAGAAAATTTTTCAAATTTTGTCTCGATCTCGTCGCTGCCAAAGTTCGAATCGAATCAATCAAACTCAATTCGATTCCTTATCAGTTCATCCATATATGCCGTCACCTAAAAATTCGAAATTTTTGACCCCCTACCCTCCGTTGCCTGGCTTAACACATAAGCATAAGCTATCTTTTACACGTAGCGTCACCTTCCATGGAAAATTTTTCGACCCCCTCCCCCTCGGCAGGTGACGTCATATGTGAATGAGCCCTATAACTTTCACTACCACAGAAAGGACACAAAGGGGCTTTTCATAAAAGACATCAGCAAAAAATTTGAATTTCTTGACCCCTCCCTTCTTGTCCGCAAAAGTTGCCTATTTCTATGTGTTAAAATTAACGTTATGTCCGCTTCCTTGGCAAAAAACCCGACCCCTCCCCCTCCTTCAGGCCGGACGTCTTTTGTGGAAGGCCCCAAACGAGGGACTAGTTTCACACTTGCATGATACAGCAGCATGGAACTAATTAGAAGGACGAAACATGCCTCCCAAGGCATGTTAGTGGTCGAACTGCGTTCTGTCGTCAGCTTTTTATCGTGCATAACGCAACCGCGTGTTATTCGCGCCGGGCAAGAACATTTCGGAGGATTACAGCATTTCGACGCATTCGATGATTCAGCAATGCCACACAGTTGACACTGCAGTGCAGACGACGTTCAAAGCGTAGCGCGGCGAACGTCGGTAAAATGTTTAAAACGTTTTCACACTTGTGACGCGTCAGACCGCACACCGCACTCAAAGACCGACACACCTTCAGTTGCGTTGCAACTTTGCAAACATGTGGTGACTTAGCCATTTGTATTTTTCTGTATTTGGTTAAAAATTTCGAGCAACTGCGAGAAACTGAGTTTGCAACGTAGTCAAAACCATCGCTTTCATAATCGGCGCAATGATCGAGGACGAGCTTTTGCCAGCGATCAACGAAGCGCTGCTCTTCATCACCAAGCATGTACGTGCCTATGAAATGTCAGTTGTGCGCGACGTGCTTTTACATGAGAATTTCTTGCATTTTTAACCTGATCCTGGAAAGATTCCATTTGAAAAACTGTAAACGCCAAGGTTTCCCTAATTAGACTTCGAGGAAACTCGTAAAGTATTGTAAAGTAAAGTTAACAGCCTTTGCTGTAGAGAACTACACGGAAAGATTACGGCATGCAGCCTATGTGCTGTAGTGACCGGTTGACGTACCTGAAGTACGTATTGGCCTGTTTAGCGCAAAACGTTAACTTGCAAACATTTGCAATAAATTCTTATAAAAAAGTCCACGTGGTTAGTCCCCGAAGGCTATCGCTTTTTCTCGCATTTAAACCAGTCGGTGTAGGTGGCACTTTGACGCTGTGTTTAATGCAATGCTCATTTCTCTCTCGCTCTCGCGACGTTGCATTAAACAAAGCGCCACCTACACCGACTGGTTTAAATGCGAGAAAAAACGGTAATTCGGCGAAACGTTTTCTTTTACAACTTTGCAACTGTAGGCAGTCAAGAAAACTTGGAGTCAAATCCTTTAGAATTCTGAGTATCGAATCGTCGATTATAAGTCAAGCAGAATTTGTTTTCGAATCAAATCAAAAGCGAAAAGAATCGCTTTCTGAATGCGCCAGATTATTACAGTATTTGCTTCGTTTTTGTAGGACATTGGGGAAAAGCTACTTCGCTGTAAGCACGCGATAGCAAATGCGGCAGTAATTGATCGCGATACGTGGACCTTGTTTACGGTTTGCACCTTCGGCTACAGTAGGTTTTGTTCTGAAAAAGCACTACACTACTTTCAGTCGTTGCCCGGCGACTTTGACTACCCCGCTCAGCGCTTGACGCAAAACGTTGAAGATTTTGCGAACGACGTCACAGCTTTCCA
>JAQGBB010001956.1:0-12030 GCA_034691745.1 Prismatolaimus dolichurus | reverse complement strand
CGCGCGTCGACGCCGAACGCCGATGTGAGCGTCGTGACGCTGTCGGTTATCGCTCGACGCGTTTGCGTCGCCTGGGCGTCGATCTCGATCTGAACGAACTCCTTGAGGCCGTCGAGATAGGTCGACGCGTAGGCCTTCATATTCGTGGCGCTCTCGCCTACGCGATCAAGCTGCGCGCGCAGATCGGCCATGCAAAAGCGCACGGCGTGGAGCTCCTCCCAGCGTGCGGACGGGTGGAGAACGCCGTCGGCGCCCATATGATGTGTGACGAAGCAGGCGCTGCATGCCGAGCGTTTGCACGCGTGGCACCAGCGGAACTCCTCGAGAGATTTCGCCCGATCGCAGTGGAGGCATTGGAGGTTGCGGACGAACTTTGTGCGCAGGCCGCGGACGCGATCAGCGGTGAGCGCCGTCGGTTGGCGACACTTTGGGCATTCGATCTCTTTCGGTGCCGGTGCCGCTGGGGGTGGTGGCTCGTGTGGTGCCGTTGGCTCTTTGAGGTTAGCCGCCGAGGCTTGTGCCTGTTTCACCTTGCCAGCGGCGAGATCCTCGATACACTGGACGCAGAAGTAGTGCTGGCAGTGGAGGAACTTGAAGATCTCGCGTTCGTGGAAGCAGATCGGACACTCCATTTTTGAGGATTTTTGTGAGTTTGGAAAAGTCGAAGCGAAGAAATTTTCGAACGTTGCGTTTCGGTCGAAATTTTTTGAACGTGTCGTCGACTTTTATGTCTTTCTCGTTTCAGGATCTCCCACACATCGATGTTGTCACGCTGCGAGCGAAATGTGTGTCACAACTGCACAGTCGCGAAAAGTTCGCTGGTATTTCTCCGGGAATACCATGAGTTTACTGCGTAAATCGTTTCGTGTTTGGCAGCACGACGTTCTCGTCGCGCACGATTGCGATTTGTCCTTCGGGGGACTACCGAAAATGAGTTGTGCAATTTCGGTAGACGAAGAGGCAGGGATGGTCTGCACTCAATTATTGATTGGCGAAGATAACCTTGAAATGGACCCGCATTCTGCAGTTTATGCGGCCGTGATAGATACAGTTGGAATAGCACCGTTACGCAGAAGAGCAATCGTCCGAAGAAGTTTTCTTTTACGGTATTTTTATCGATTTTTTCGACCTCGCTACATTTCAAGACAAACGTTTAGGACGGTGGATGTGGAACATCATGCTTCACTTCCGGTAACTTTTTTCTTCGGGGACGTACACAAATGACGTTACTTCAAAATTTGAATTTTTCGACCCCCCTCCCCCTCGTCACCTTTCGTCACGTTTGGCCCGATTTCTCCCTTCCCCTCATCACGCGTTGTCACTTTTCAGCTACCCCCACCCCTTCTGAGGTGACGTCATTTGTGCACTTCCCCTTCATGAAACGCAAAAATCTGAATAAAGCATCACCGTATGAGCGAAGCCAGACTTAACTGAAGAACTAAAATTTACACGCTGCAAAGAATTATCCACGTGTAGTCTGCGTGATCGTCTACGTGTAAACAACATTTTTAAAATTAAAATTAACATCGTCACGTTGAAAGTTGGTCGTTCAAAAAATGCTCCGTGTCTGCCAGTGTCTATTTTCCAAATAAGGTCTCTGTGCAGAAAGAGTATGCACACTCTAGGCGATAACAAGCTTCAAATAAATGCCTCAAGGATAGGTAATTTTTGACACCTTGGGTTGTAAAAACATTCTAACAGTTAGAAACCTTAGTATTGATGTTTACTATTTCGTAGTCCACACTGTTTGACGGGTGCTGGTATTGATTTTAGGAAACGGTCTAATCACTGATAGTCTTGCGCCACTTCTTGGTCGCACCTTCGGGAGTACAAAGATAACGAGCACATCTGCTTGACGCATGCTATCGAACTAGCAGAAACGCAATTTCCTTTCTAAAATGCGTTCCATGAGCAGACATTTTCCGCAGGTTGGAAGAACGTGAAGTGAACGCGGCATCTTGAAAGCATAACTCATTTTTCGTGATGTACTGCTTTCGGATTGAGTTTCAATACTTCTAAGAAGAAACAAGCGTGCGCCCATTTTGCGTTTTTCCCTGAAATTTGCACCAACCATGAGCGTTCATCATAGTCGATTCACGAAATTATTGAATCACTGGCTCGTTGTGTCTCCTAGTGCGGTGCTGGGACTCAGTTTCAGAGGTTGGTACCAAAGATAGTACATGCGCATACCTTGGCCTCATTCGTTTGGCCGAGCGTTTCACAAATTTCATCTGGGATTGTTGTCTGTCGCTGCTTTTTACAGCGACAGTCGAAACTAAAAATCGAATCGAAACTCCTATATTCTTAAAAATTGAATCGATTTGATTCCATGTCGAAGCGAATAAAATTTTTCGAGCCGAATAGGTACGAGTGTTATTTGAATTTGATAGCAAAAGCGGTTGTTTGGCAGCGCGGAAAAATACTTTGCTTCTTCTAATTATCGCGCTGTGGGTTTATTATTTCAGAGCCTCCAGGGGGTACGCGTTTATTAGAGTGCGTTTATCAGAAAGTTTTAATGCCATAGGTAGCTCAGACTTGGACATCATAAAACCTCGTCGTTTTCGAACTTTGTGCGCGATAAACGCGCGCATTTGGGGGGGGGGGAGCGCGTTAATTAAATTTGATCCCCTGGACCCTGCGCGTTTATTAGAGTCTGCGCGCTAATTAGAAGAATCCAACATAAAACTTTCGTGAGAGGGTGATAAATGCATGAAAATTGCTGAAAATCGAGAAACTTTGACAGCGAAATGATGGCTTCAAAATCTAGCTTGCGAAACTTGGAATTCAAACTCCTCGAATATAGGTCGAATTGTAACAAGGACAGATTGCAGTGGTGCAATTTTGCAATCGGACAGTTGCAACTACAATCGCTGACGATAAGCGATTTGATTCTACGCGATTCGATTTCTTTTGACAGTCGTCAGTTTGTAAACGAAGAAGATTTCGTCTATACTAGAGCGTGAGAAATGTTTTAACCTATTATTTTTAGCTCCACCTCAATCTGCGACGGAAGACGTAGCTAATGGGTACGCGCTGTGTGACCTACGCGAATAAAATTATCGCGTAATGTACATCGCTCGCTCGATTTGTCGCTAAAATAAGGTTGCAGCTTTGAAGCCCAAAGTACTACCTACCCATGGGATACAATCGTATGGAGTTGCTAATACCCGATTTGGAAAAGCTCAGTTTCAAAACGGTAGTCGAAGCCAACATTTTAACGTCTTCCCAGTGGACTTGCAAAAAATTTTCGGCGTCATTACAGTAAAGCCCATACGCACATAATGGCAAAAAACAAAAAAAAAAGAAAAATCCGATGTAATCAGCACATAATACGTTTTGTGTGACCTGCAAAAGTTATATGTGCGTAGGGCACGGTATGCGTATTTTAGTATCTATCACATTTTTAGCACATATTAATCAGCTGCAATGTTTTTAATTGGTGCTATAAATTTACGGATACGGATAGATGCTATAAATCAAATTTAGTAATTCCTTCTAAAAAGAGAAAAATTTAATTTGGATTAACAAGAGCTTATTTTTTCCGCTGTTCTAAGTAGTACAGTAAACAGAATTGAAGTGTTGTCCAGAAGCGTGCGGTCGGCGCACAGCGAGGGATAAAGCCTGAAAGACTGCAAGTTCAGTCTGTAGCTAGCAGTTGGCGCCCGAAATGCAAAACATCGCGTGAGCACAAGCGGAGAGACCAAAACAGGCTGCCGCCATCAAAGAAGATTGAACGTTCTAACACAATGGATCCCTTGGGCAGTATACATGTTATGATTGATCCCGAGATGTCCTCAGAGTGCCCTTAAATGAAAGAAGAGCAAAGATATTGGTTCGCAACTATCCAAGGGAAACTTCGAGTAGCGAGAGTCAAAACAATTTTACATGCGCGGATCGTATGTCTTTTTTTCTTCTCTGCTTTAGGATGACATCTGAAGGTCCGCTCACATGGCGCCAAAAGTGCCGCCTCTTCGCTGAAACGACGCCTCTTCACGGATTCGCAGGTAATATACCAATTAAAAATAATCACAAATCAATATTTTATAAAATTATAAGTCCTTTTAATAAATATTTCGATTCTATTTTTTAATAAATACAATAATATTTTAGTATAAAAATAAATGAGTAGATAAATGATGATAATAATTGATATTGATAATATATGATAAGAAATTTAATTAATGAGTCGCCGTCAACTCGAAAATATTCCGCCAATATATTGCTTTGGTTTTTGTTCCGCGTGTCTCGTCGCATTGAGTAGCTGTTTTTAATCTCTATTTAATGAATGTTTTCTAAAGTTTGTTTCTCAAATTTTCATAAATACTCATAGCGTTCGCGAATGCCAGAAATTGGTTCGAGCAAACTCTCTGGCTCGTCTTCTTCGTCATCTGCGTCTACCTGACGATCAGAGATGTTCGGAACAACGTTGAAGAGTTCCTCGGTGAAGGAACGACTAGCACAGCACTAATTGTGCCCGACATCGACTACTCAGCACAGTTTGCTGTCTTCTGCATCGAACTCGACGCCTCAAGAATGCTCGTCGATAAGGCGCGTGAGCAGGGTCCCTCATTCTTTAACCTCAACGACTCAAGAGAGATTTTTCAATTTTTGAAAAAGTCCAAAAAACTCGTCAAGCAAATCCACCTTCTCGATAGCGGCCAGCAAGACGAGATCGACCACATCAAAGTTTGGACCCAACTACTCTTCCAGATGTTTCGCTACATCGCCAAGACGGAGACTAGGGAACAACCAGAAAATTCATCTTCACCATACGATGAAGCAGCGAGTTCCGCCTATCGTTACTTCGCTGAACCGAGGGCACGAACGAACTTCGAGCGCCTCTTCGACTCCACCGCTCGATGGCTCTGTCGCTTCATGAATATTCAGTTCGCAATTCGGCTCGAGGAGGGTGTCGAAACAATTTGCGACGAGATGCAGCCGCTTCTCATCGGCGTTCTCCCGCTTCAACTCAGGCCGTCATCGTTCGAGAAGTTCTGCTTTCGACTCCGCCCGCCGTCCGAGTCCGACGAGATCCGTGACGACATTCACGATGCGGAGCGTCCGCGCTTCAACGTGACGAATCGTCGTGCGTTCATCCTCATCAATCACTATAGAACATTTTACCGTGACATCAACGAGAACGCGCCGACGTTGGAACGCCTGCTTTCCCAAAACACGCACCTAACCGTGGCGCTTAATGGCCGCGGGGCAAATTTTCAACACTGTGGCACTATCGCGTGTACTGAGATGGCCGTCGATCAGCGGCGCATGAAGTTCGATATTATCACTTCGTCAGCGCATTTCGGTGATTCGCTCTTCACGGAGCCGTGCGACCGTCCCGAGGAGGAGACCGGCAACTGCCGTGCCGAGTGTGCGGCTAATGCAGTGCTGGCGACGTGCGGATGTTGGCCTTTTACCGAGTCGCTTTTTGTTCCACCTCCGTCCGATGACGTCAAACTCTGCACCGCGCCGTTCACCGTCGAAGAAGGCAAGCTGGCGCCGCTCAGTGCTCGCGATGGGTGCTACCGTAATCAGTCGATGATCGACGAGTGTGGCAAAGAGTGTAGGCACAGCTGTAGTTCGCACGCGTTCTTCATCACGACGGCGCCCGTGTCGCCGTTCATCGATCAATATCTTGATCGATTTTCGGCTGGCGGAAACGAGACGCTCGCGATCGTCCTCTATCTGAATCAGCTGACGACGCTCGTCGTCAAAGAGGAGCTAAAGGTTACGGTCAACACGCTTCTCTCGAATCTCGGCGGATCCTTGAGTCTCTGGATGGGCGGAAGCTTCCTCGCACTCATTCACGCCTTGCTGTTCCCGCTTGGCTACTACATCTTCCACGTGAAACCGCGTGGTGCGGGCACAGTACGTGCGCTGCTTTCCTACTGGAATCATCGGATGGAAGACGTCGTCACTTTGAGGCCGCCTCGACGATACGACGATTCGCTGGTTCGACGATTCAGTCACGGTCAGCACGCTATTCTGACTGGACAGGAGGCGAACGGAACGCTACATGCAAATGGTCAGTCGGCGAATGACGAGAGAATCTCGGAAATCGTCGAAGAACTGGCGAGACAACGACGTCTCGTGAATGTGCTCTACGAGAAACTCAAGTTGGAACAAGAGTGCTCGATGCAGAGCGTGGAGCGGGAAGATATTCTGTAATTATCAAGAGGGATAGTTGGCATATTGTCACCAGGTCAACCATAGCCTTGCGCCTTGAATTAGTGTAAATACAGTCTTCTTTTTGCATCCTGCCAGAAGCGCGCAGCGCGTAAGCAAAAGGAAGCTTACTGGTCGTTCTGGGATTTCCCCCTCTTCCCCCTGTTTCCTCCTTCAAAAAATTACATTAAGTAAATGGCAGAACATTGCAGAATATTCAGTGTTTGCTAAGCATTTACAAAACCCATGCAGTTCGTGCTGCGTAGCGTCTTCGCCGCTTGTTTTTCATTTTTTACAAGAAAGTGGAAAAACCCAGTGTGGCGAGAAATCGTGGCCTCATTTTCTCTCTTGCTTCAAAAACTTATGTGTTGGTGTTTTTGTGAAACGGCAGGATGGCTTTTTGGCTTTGCCGATTTACTTGTACTTTTACTAAATGCAGCTGGATTTAACAGAATTTTTAATGGTTGTGAATTATGAAAAACACTTGCAACTCGCAACAGCTTTCAGCGTCGAAACGGTTTCACAGAGGACGTACAGATCTCACGTCCCGTCCTGAGAAGTGGCATCTAGCTTACTTAAAAGTGATGCCATGCTCATAGTGTTAAAACAGGTGATTCTTGAGAAATGGTCGAAAAGTCGTAGAATCGATCGTAAGCACGCGAGACACACCGGAAAGCTGTGCGACGTGCGAGAGGCGCTTTGAATTCCGTGGTAGTAGTTCTATGCCATTAGCTAGCAGGTTATGAAAACAGCGTTTGGTGTTATCAAGTGCGCTTTTACGCAACGGCGCTGCTCCTGGAGAGAGCTTTTAAAAAATTTTAAAATCTGGTGTGTCCGCGTGCCGACAAAAGGAGATTATTTCTTTGTGAACCCCGCTGCTCTGCCAGAGGGCACAACGCGAAGGCTACCCCGCTGGAAACAGATGTACTCGTAACCACATTTTTGAAGATCTTTACAATTTGTTCGCTATTCCTCTCGGACTCATTGATGAACTTAAAAAAAAATGCCGCGGTGTGAACGTGCAGGCTAAACGTGTTGACGTCAGCTGTTTGAAAAATCTAACGTTTACACACTTGCGAAAAATGCTTCAGCTGCAGCTAATTTGCCTCTCTTAACTGAAACAACATGTGTTGCGCAACGCTGGAATCTGCGTTTCAACGTCTATAGGATTTCTTGCCGGTGCCGATAAATTTAAACGGAAATCGAAAAGTTGTTCCAGGATGTCCGAAGATTCAGCGGAAACGTGGGGTCAACGATGCCGTCTGTTCGCCGAGACCACACCAATTCATGGACCGGGCCCATTCGCGATTTCGAGGAATTGGTTCGAACAAGTCGTCTGGATTTCGCTCTTCATCGTTTGCCTCTACTTCACGATTCGCGACGTTTCGACGAATGTGCTTGAGTTCCTCGAAGGGAACACAACAAGCACGGCGCGGATCGTGCCCGACATCGACTACTCGGCCAAGTACGCCGTCTTCTGCATCGAACTAGATGGATCGCGAATGCTAATCGATAAAGCGCACGAAACGGGTCGATCCTACTTCAAACTCGACGATCAACGCGAGATTTTCGTCTTTCTCGACCGATCGACGAAAGTGGCAGAAGAAGCAAAACTTTTTCCTCGAAAGAACGACACTCGGTCCGAGATCGTACGCATCAAAGTCTGGACGCAACTCCTCTTTCAGATGTTCCGCCATCTCTCGCGGCTCGAGTCGAGAAGCGCCGAAAGCTTCTACTCGTTCGATCTTTCGGTCGATCAGATCGCCGCCTTCGCGACCTATCGCTACTTCGCGATAAAGCGCGTCGATTTTCATCTTCTCTTCGATCTGACCGCTCGATGGCTCTGTCGATTCATGAACATCCAGTTCGCGACGCATCTCGAGAGTGGTCGCATTGAGTCGATCTGCGACGATCTTCAACCGCTCGCGATCGGCGCGCTTCCACTTCAACGAAGCGGCGCGTGGTTCGAGAAGTTCTGCTTCCGGCTCAACACGCCATCGACGACGAGCGACGATGAGATGGACGACGCGGAACGACCGCGCTTCAACATGACGCATCGCGATGCGTTCGTGCTCTTCAATCATCCGCGAGCGTTCTATCCGCGGTCGCCGAACGCCGACTTCGAGAAAGTACCGTCGCCAGAACGTCTGCGCACGCTCGACGCACGCGTTCGCGTAGCGTTGAACGGCCGCGGAGCGAACTTCCAACGATGTTCTACAGTAGCGTGCAATCAGATGTCGATCGAACATCGACGACTTCAGTTCGATATCATCATGGCGTCGGCGCACTTTGGTGAAGCACTCAACAAGGAGCCGTGCGAGCTCGATGAAGAAGCGGCGGGAAATTGCCGTTCCGAGTGTGCGGCAAAGGCCTTTCTGGCGACATGCGGTTGTTGGCCATTGTCCGAGTCGATCTTCGTTCCCGCTCCGGACGGCGTGGCACTATGCACCGATCCTTCTCGAGTGGGAGGTGTCCTCGTTCCGCGAAGTGCGCGCGATGGGTGCCACCGAAACGAAACCTACATTAGCGACTGCAGCGATGAGTGCATGCCCAGCTGTAGCTCGCATGTGGTCTTCCTGACGACGAGCCCCGTCTCACCCTTCGTCGATCGATATCTGGACGAGTTTAGCGCTGGAGGAAATGAGACGATCGCCGTCATTCTCCATCTGAATCAGTTGATGACGCTTGTCGTTATGGAAGAACTGAAGATTACGATCAATACGCTTTTCTCCAACCTCGGTGGATCGTTGAGTCTCTGGATTGGCGGAGGCTTTCTCGCTTTGATTCACGTGATCTTATTTCCGCTCGGGTACTTCATCTTTCGGGCGAGGCCGACGGCGAACGGGAGAAAGAGATTTGCGGCGTTTTGGAACAAACGCTTTGAGGATATTGTCGAACTGAGTGGGCTGAGGATCTTAAACAACGAGGCGGCAAAACATGAGGACAATGGAAAAACGCCAACCGCAGCTGCGCGCAAGACTGTTCCAGACGTGTACGCTCGACAACTTTGTGAGCTTCGTGATGAGCTGGCGAAGCATACGCTCAACGTCAAGGAGCTGTACGAGGCGATGAATATCAACGGCAAACCCGCAGACGAGCCCAAGAACGACGAACGTGCGTTGAGTGAGGACGACGAAACGACGATTCGTGTGCTCACGTGGGATGTTTGATTTTTCCGCTGCGCGCAAATTCACAAGTATTTGGGTGAAAGTGATAATGAAGAAAAAAGATCTTAGTTTTGATATTTAAAAAAATAAGCTTCAATGCAAGTTTCTTGTCACTTGAACTGGGCCATCCAATAGAACCACCTCACCGTGCAAATAGAGCAGCATTTTGTGCATAACTTTGATTTGTCTTTATCTACATTTCCCTGAAATTTTGTGGATGTGATTCCGATTCATCATCTAATGCATACTCCGCGTCAGCGGGCCTCGAGAACGGTACATTCGACATTTTTAGGCCCACTGACGTAGTCAGTAGGCCTTATGCAATGTGGCCCGTCTGTCCGTCTGTGATTCGGCTTGCGCTCGCAACAAGTACGCTAGCGGGCCCAAATTTTTGCTTTGACTACCTTGGGCCAACGGACTCGGACAAATTTGTAAATGAGTTCAGTGTGCCTTTTACTCCGAGAACTGGGCGATCCACTATGTCCATTTCCACGTAAAAATAATGTTACGCACTCTTTTCACATAACTCCAAAACGGCTCACGCGATTTGCATGAACGTTCCTGGTCTGGTGTAGATTAAAACTTGATGTGATCGGTGGTTTTGTCGTAAGTGGTTTTTTAATAAGCGGCAAGAGTTTATAATTTGTTTTCCCCATAACTGGAGACCCTTTGGATCGATTTGCTTGAAGTTAGATGTGAATGTTCTTGGCATAGTGTATATTAAAATTTGATGTAACCTGTGGTTTTTCGGTCCACTGGCAGGCTCAACGTCAGTGGGCCTCGAGTATCGGTACATTCGACTTGTCAGTTCTTGCGTCAAGGAGTTCTTGCATGTATGACACCACGTCTGAAAGAACGTTTTACTTCATCACATCCTGCTACGTGGAAGTGCGATCAAAATGGAAAGTCATTCGACTATGAGAGGTGTTCCAGGGTGTTCCGCAGTACTTCATATTGTTCAGTGTTGTTCCAGATATTTCAGAACACTCTGAGCTTCTGAATAGCTTTCAAGTTTTTTACTTCAGGGATGCCTTCAGCTTACCTACATTATAAACAAGTGGTGATAATGCAAACCTAACCTTCGACATTTTGCGTGATACACTCACGTGATACATTCACAAGAATAAGCGAAAGTCGGCTGTCAAAAGACAATTTCGTATCGTTGAAGTGGAGGGTTGAACTGGAGATTACTTTGCTGCTCTTCTCGTAACAAAATCGCGTCTTCGCATTTCACTTACGCCTTCTTTTCTCGGGCCACGCATAAAAGGCCAGCTCGCATGAATGACGCGTGTTAAAACGTGACTACGTGACCACTTCAGAGCATGCGAAACATGGCAAACAATCTTCGATTCTTTACTTAATCAGAAGAGTGTACTTTCCGTTGCGTAGGTAGAGCCAACACTTCTAGAAGAGCTAATATGCAGAGAAATTAATGTCAACGCTTGATCAGAAAGCGCGATATTATGCATGTGCAGCTATGTTAACTCGATGCATACATGACTTTTGCCTTACCGTAAAATAAGCTGACAAACACGTCATATTCCATAGCACTGTTGCTTTGTTGCAAATTATCTTTTCTGCGCACCTGCCAGAACGCGCGCACATTATGGGAAACAACGAAAGCGTTTGCGTTGAGACGAAACAGACTCTTAATCTGCCTCGCACGTCGCTTCAGCGTTCCTCATCCGACGAATACGCGAAGATGCTGCCGCATCATCGGGAAACAAATGGCAGAGCGAGCAGCGCGGAGAGATCAACGATGGTGACGATCTTCAAAACGCTCTCGAAAAAAGAGAAGACACTCATTAAGCAATCGTGGAAGAGCCGACCAAAGAGTATGCCATCGATGCCTTCGCTCTCGCAAAAGGCTGCAAGTGCGGCCTTTCTTTTAGTGGTCACTGATGGTCAGCAAATGCCAGCCAATGGCCTCGACGAAGAAAGCTGCAAAGTGAGCCCAATTGTATTGAACGCTTTCGTTGAAATTCTGAGCGAAACGCGACGCGAGTATTGGTCGAGTTTGAAGACGAAGGCGACGACGGTCGACGAGCTGCGCAGCTGCCCACGAGTGCGAGCACATGCCTGCAAGGTCGAAAAGTTTCTCGACGAGATCATTCAAGCGTTGAACACAGACGAGGAAGGTCGAAGCATCGCGCGAATCATCACAATCGGCCGTCATCACACGAAGTTTCCAATCCTCTTTGACGCGCCCACGTAAATGGTCTTCAAGCAGTCGATCGTCGTGGCGTGCGTTTCCGCTAATCAGCCGGAGGCGACAGCAGGAACGTGGAGGAAGTTCGTCGGTCATCTCATCAACGAGATGAAACGGGCATTTCTCGACGAAGTTGGTAGGAGACATTCGTCGATCACAGCACCGCAAACGCTTCCTCTCTCGTCGGCGGAAAGGTTTAGCAGCTAATAGCAAGCGGAAAGACGATGAAATTTCAGTTGGAAAGCGTCTATCACATGAGAGGTGTAAAGAAGTTTCGTTTCAAAACTTCGGTTTTCCGTTTCAACATAACAAGCTGTCGATATTTCTAGTCAGTAGCTTAGTCCCAGTCGCAGTAATCTGTGACGAAAATTTCAACCTCTAGACGTGCTTTTGGCGCACTGCTGCAGTTCAGCTATGGCTGCTTGAGTCACGTACACTTTCCCATGAATCATGGATGGCTTCTGTTACGTATAACAGACAAAATGAATG